>PVIY010006201.1:0-89170 GCA_004026745.1 Myrmecophaga tridactyla
GAGAGAAGCCCTGACTGTGTTCGCCACGTACCTTCTCACTTGAGAGAGAAACCCTGAACTTCATCGGCCTTCTTGAACCAAGGTATCTTTCCCTGGATGCCTTTGATTGGTCACTTCTATGGACTTGTTTTAATTGGGACATTTTCTCGGCCTTAGAACTGTAAACTAGCAACTCATTAAATTCCCCTTGTTAAAAGCCGTTCCATTTCTGGTATATTGCATTCTAGCAGCTAGCAAACTAGAACAACATGTTTTTCCATGTACAAAATACATCCACTCCATTACAGTATCACAAAAACCTTAAACCATTTCAGTAACAGTACAAATATCATATTTCACAGAGTCAAAAACAATACAAAATCTCAATAAAGTTAATTACAGGCATAGTCTCTTCTAAGGCAAAAATTTTCCTCTGGCACTGGATCTGTAAAACTCAGAACACATTATCTGCTAACAAAGGAGGAATAGTCTTAGGATACATATTCCCATTTTCATATGGAGGAATTGGAAGGAACATAGGGGTCACCAGACCTATACAGTTCTGGAAACATGCAGGACAAGTGCCATTAGATTTCAAAGCCTGAGAGTCATTCATCCTTGGGGCTTTAGAAAGAGGCAGTCCCACCCTTTGCAAGAGCTGATGCAGTGGCCCACCTCTCCCTGAATGCAACCTTGAGGGATATTGGGGAGACCACCATTTTCTCAGCTTCATCCTCTCCAAACATCGGGGCCACATCCAGGCTCTCTGCCATCTTTGGGGCAATTGCTCAACCCCTCCAGAAGAACAAGGTGGCAGCCAGGCTCTGCCCAATCCCCACCCCCTCCAAGGCCTGGGTCACAACTCTTCAGAAACAGTGAGTTGGAAGGCCTACCCTCTGCCTTCTGGGCAAACTCACCCTCTCCATGTGCTTGGGTGGGTCTACTCTCCTTGGCTGAGATCCCACAATACTCTTGTTGGTTTTCTATGCAATATATTGGCATTATGCCATCAGATAAAAGGACTTTCTACAAATCCTTCCTGGATAGCTTCATCTCCAATCCTGGCTTTTTCTGAAGTGGCTGACTGGTTCCATGTTTGGTAAAACCCTCACATGGAGTATTATTCTCTGGGGTCTCTATTTCTAGAAGCCCAGAATTATCCAGAATATCAATTTCTGGTTTCTTCGTGCCCAAGAGTTCAGTTCTCAGCTTATCTATTTCCTATCACATTTCACTATAAGCTACAAGGAGGAACTAGGCCACACTTTCTTCAGCTAATTTAGAAATCACTTCTGCTAAATATCCAAATCTGTGTCTTTTAAAATCTGCCTTTCATCTAAAACCAGGAGTCAATTTTGCCAGATTCTTTACCACTTTAAAAGGAGAATCACAGTCCTTCCAGCTTGCAATAACACATGCATTATTTCTTCTAAGGCCTTATCAGAAGTTTCTTTAGAGTCCAAATTTCTACCAACAGTCTGGGTAAAGCATGCTAGGTCTTCTCTATCAATCTCCTCATAACTCTTCCAGAATCTTCCCCTCATCCATTTAAAAAGCTGTTCCAACATGTCTGGTATTTGCAAACTGCAGTACTGACTTCTCTGGTGCCAAATCTGTATTAGTTAGTAAGCTGCCAGTATGTGATATATCAGAACTGGAATGGTTTTAAAAAGGAGAATTTAGAATTTAATAAGTTGCAAATGTACAGTTCTAAGGCCATGAAACTATCCAAATTAAGGTATGGCTATAAAAATGTCCAAATTAAGGCATCCAGGGAAAGATGCTTTGGTTTAAGAAGGCTGATGATGTTTGGGGTTTCTTTCTCAGCCGTAAAGGCACATGGTGAAGTCTGCTAACTTCCTCTTCAGGCTTCTTCAATGGCTTCCCTGGGACACTGTCCATTCCGTTGGCTCTGTAGCTTCTGTCATTTCTGGCTATCTCCAAAATGTTTTCTCTTTTAGATGATTCCAGTAAACTAATAAAGACCCACTGGGTATGGCTGGAGCCACATCTCCATCTAATCAAAGGTCACACCCACAATTGGGTGAGTCACATTTCTGTGGAGATAATTTACTAAAAAATTTACAACATTCGGTATTGAATTAGGATTAAAAAAAACAGCTGCCTCCACAAGATTGGATCAGAATTAAAGCATGGCTTTTCTGGGGTACATAATACTTTCAAACTGGCATACCTCTCAATTATTGACCCTTTGAACAAGAGATTCATACATTTAAAGTAGTTCTTGCAGGGCTTATTTATATTTGTAGTGGTGTCAGTGGGATACATGACTCTATACAACCTCTTTCGATTATGTTCACCTTCAATATGGTAATGTTACTTATAGACCCACTAATGAACTGCCTTCACTCTATCCATTCCCTGACATTTAAGTTCAACCTCATTAGCTAACTATTCACTGATCTCCAGCTTCTGTGTATTTCTAGGCCCCTATTTTCTATATTATAAGCCTCTGAGTTTATCTTTAACAAGGTCATAACAGCAAAATCATACAGTATTTATCCTGGCTTATTTCACTCTGAATTATGTCCTCAAGGTTCATCCATGCTTTCATATGCTCCAGGACCTCTTTTTATCTTACTGCTTCATAATATTCCATCATACGTATATACCACATTTTGGTTGGAGTTGTATGATTTCTTCATGTGTACACAATGTCAAACCTTTATCCAATATGTGATTTCCAAGTATTTTCTCCCATTGATTTAGCAGCCTCTTCACCATTTTGATAGTCATTTGAAACACAGAAGCATTTGATTTCAAGGAGTTTCCATTTATCTATTTTTTCTTTCATTGCTTGTGCTCTCAGTGTAAAGTTTAGGAAGCTACATCCTAGTACTACCTCTTGAAGATGTTTCCTTATATTTTCCTCCAGGAGTTTTTGCTACTGGCTTTTATGTTTAGGTCTTTGATCCACTTTGAGTTAATTTTTGTACAGGGTGTAAGTTAAGGATCTTCTTTCATTTCTTGTGTATTGACAGTTTTCCCATTTCCAGTTATTGAAAAAACTATTCTGTCCCAGTTCTTTGGATTTGGGGACCTTATCAAAGGTCAATTGACCATAGATTTGGTGGTCTATCTCAAGTCAATTTCATTGGTGAATACTTCTACCTTTCTGCCAGTACCATGCTGTTTTGATCACTGTGTCATTGTAATAAGTTTTAAAATCAGGAAGTGTTAATCTTCCCACTTCATTCCTCTTTTTTACAATGTTTTAGCTATTCAAGGTCTCTTTCCTTCCACTGAAATTGGTAATTACCTTTTCCAAGTCTTCAAAGTAGATTGTTGGAATTTTGGTTGGTATTGCATTGAATCTGTAGATCAACTTGGATATAGTTGGCATCTTAACTATATTTAACCTTCATATCCATGAACATGATCTTAACTATATTTAACCTTCCTACCATGGACATGACTTTCTACCTATTTAAATCCTCTTTGATTCTTTTAGGAATGTATTGTAGTTTTCAGGTAACAGGGCCTTTACATCCCTGGTAAGTTTATTCCTAGATACTTGATCCTTTTAATTCTTATTTTGAATGAATTTTTCCTTAACTGTCTCCTTAATTATATTATTACTTGTGTATAGAAATATTACTGATTTTTGCACATTAATCTTATATCCTGTCACTTTGCTGAATTTATTAGCTCAAGAAGATTTGTCATTGATTTTTCAGGATCTTCCAAATATAGCACTGCTTATGGTGCATCACATAAGTTTTGGTAAGTCATGCTTTCATTTTCATTAAGCTCAAGATATTTACTGATTTCCCTTGTAATTTCTTCCTTAACAAATTAGTGTTTTGTTTAGCTTCTCTATATTTGTGAGTTTTCCAGCCTTCCACCTGTTATTGATTTCCAACTTCATTCCATTATGATATGAGAAAGTGCTTTGTATACCTTCAGTCTTTTTAAATTTATTGAGAACTTCTTTGTGACCCAGTATGTGATCTACCCTGAGAATTATCCATGAGTACTTGAGAAAAATATTCTGTTTTGGGGTGCAATGTTCTGTAAATATCAGTTAAGTCTAGTGCATTTATCACACTAATTAAAATTTGCTTCATTATTGATCTTATCTAGTTGTTCCATCCATTGATGACAGTGGCGTACTGAAGTCTCCAACTAATATTGTAGATGTGTCTTCTTCTTCCTTGAGTGCTGTCAGAATTTGCCTCATGTATTTTGGTACATGATGGCTTGGTGCATAGATTTGTGCTTATATAGGGGTAGAAAGGATAGAAAAGTGACTGCTAAGATACATGAGGTTTTCATTTGGAGTAAGGATAGTGTTCTAAAATTGATTGTGTTGGTGAATGCACAACTCTGTCAATATAGTAATACCCATTGATTGAACACTTGGATGGACTCTATGGTATGTGAATATATCTCAATAAAATGGCTTTAAAAAGTTTGCACACACAAAGATAGTGGTTTCAGATTAGGAAAATCAAACAAAATTTTAAAAAGTGACAGAGATAGAAAATTACAGAGTGTGTTTTCAAAACTCTATCCCATCATGTATGATATGAATATATCCCAGTTAATTGCTTGGATAATATTTGGGATTTCAACAATTTGTGTGCATTCATTCAACATTATTTACTGAGCATTCCTTATGTCTACTCATTCTTCAGCACAAAGCTGGGAGGGTATATGGTTTCCCCAGGATATTGCTGAGTAGAGATCATACTTTAAATTCTCCCAACACTCTTACAATGGTAAATATATCTGTGTTGTGCAATGATATGATAGTGGTTAACATATCTTTTGGGACATTTGAGAATATGACTGTCACAAAAAAACCTGGGTTGTCTGAGAGGAAGCTATAATTCCCTTAGGTCAAAATTACAGCAAATCTATAAATAGATGCCTCCTTGAAATGCACTTCTTTGATATCTAAATAAGAATGTCTTACTCATTTCTCTTTTGTTTAACCTTTGTCTTAGCAGGGAGAAATTGATTTTTGCTTAATGGATGTCAGAACTATCTGTGTTGGTTAGATTTCTCATAGAAGTCTCTTTAGCTCATTCAAAGACGATAGGAAGTCTGGGTCTTAAATTAGGGATCATCTCAGGCAAAATTTGTTTGAACTTAATGAATTTAAGTTTTCATTATCCTAGTACAAAACTAAGAAAAGAAAATGCCCCTAGTGGGGCTGATGCTACAATACTGTCCCCTAGGAATTCTAAAATATTTTTTTGGTAATTGTCACTTTCCAAGCACCTAAAGGTGTGGAAAACAAAGGGCCTCAAAATATGGGCTGTTAGTAGTAAGGTGAATTTTACCACCCCCCTCATCTTAGATCTCTGTGCACATGTACCAAGTTGCAACCACAGGAACCCAGTTTAAAATCTATTTTGTTTGAAACCAGTCTTGTAAATGATAATCATTAAGAGGAATAACATCATTTTATATGTGACCAAAACTTCATATTCAGGAGAATACAGAACCAAACAAATAGAACATTTCTATAGTGTTTGAGAATTAAATACCTTTTCCAATATCATTTTTAAGTAGTGGCACTCAAGCAGGCAGCAGCCAGTAACTTATAGCCCCTGTCATTCCTGTTCCTGAATCACACAACACACTGAAGTTTCTTCTGACAGTCAGAAAAGATCAATAAAAAACATGTAGACACAGATATGCAACACAGAGTGGGCATGAAGGTCATAATAAATTGATTCCAACACATGGAATTATATTTTGTGGGCTAAAGCAGCAAGAACTCACGTTTAGTACTTATACTCTAAGTATTAATCATCTCAACCTGCTTCTCTTTGTCTGTCAAGGGATAGATATGGTGTAGAAACTAATGCCAAGTTGGCAACCCTCTACCTTTGCCTTTCTATCTAAAAAATACCCTCAATTAAGCTAAATAGTATAGCTAATTTACACACAGAGGCTTTATTCAAAATTCAGTTCTCTAAGTGGCTGAGAGAATTCAAACAGAGTTGAGAGGTTATCTTGGAGGTTACTCTTATGCATTATATAGATATCCCCTTTTTAGTTTAAGGTGTATTAGAGAGGCTAAAGGGAAGTGACTGAAACTGCAGAGCTGTGTTTCAGTAGCCATGTTTTTTGAAGATGAATGTATAATAGTATAGCTTTCACAGTGTGACTGTGTGACTGTGAAAACCTTGTGTCTGATGCTCCTTTTATCTATGTGTAGACAGATGAGTGAAAAAATGGATAAAACTAAGCAAATAATAGGGGAACAAATGTTAAAATAAATCAAGTAGATTGAGATACTAGTGATCAATGAAAGGGAGTGGTGAGGGGTATAGGAAAAAAAGTCGGGGGAACACAGGTTAAAATATATTAGAAATACTAGTGGTTAATGAGAGGGAGGGGTAAGGGGTATGGTATGTATGAGTTTTTTCATTTTTCTTTTTATTTCTTTTTCTGGAGTGATGCAAATGTTCTAAGAAATGATCATGGTGATGAATATACAACTATGTGATGATATCATGAGCCACTGATTGTACACCAAGTATGGAATGTTCATATGTTAAGAATGTTTGTATTTGTATGTTGTTTTGTCAATAAAAATATTTTTAAAAAAAAAGGAATTTAAAAAATTCAGTTCTCTAAACCATTTTGCCACTCTTTTCTTGTTAGTGATACTTAAATTCTAGGACTGTAGTGTCACATCATAAACACATTTATAAACAACACTAACCAAAAAAAAAATCATGACTACTGCATGCCACAGTAGTGATCAGGACAAAGGAACATCCTAATGGAGAAATGAGAGGGTGTGAAATGTTGCAGCTGGAATAAGAGAACCACATTTGACTTATCTTTAGGGAGATAGGAGACAGATGAGAAGTGACTCTCTCTACTCAACTCTATTCTTAACCATGAGTTAACCACTTGGGATTGCAAAGGCAACACAGCATTCAAAAGCATGTTGCTGCCAGGAGTGGAAAGAATGGATCTTATAGCTCTTATTCTCTCCTGTCCTAAAGTTGTGAAAATGTCTACTTTTATTGCTTGAAGTAGTTTAACCATTGGCAAATAATGAGAAAAGGAAATTGTATGCACATGCTCTCCTCCTAAAAATACCACCTCTTTGGTGAAGCTGTCTTGATTCCTCATTATATATACTTTGTACTTCCACTGATATTTACAATCTGTCTTCTATGTGAAAAATGTATGTACAGGTCTCCTTCTCTCATTGAACTGTAAAATTCAAAAGCTCTCAGATTACAAAACCCATCAAAGAGCTTTATAACTGGTAGGTACAAAATAAATGCTTCATGAATAAATAAATATGGGAGTATTGGCTTCATGAACATTGGAAGTTATGATGGTTTTAAGAATCCTAATTAATGTTGAAAGTAATAAGTTAAAGAAATCACCTTTCCTACTTAGTGGTTCCCTACACTCAACCTCTTTTCCTCATTTTACATATCATTATTGTGTTAAATGGAGGGAGAGATGCTTTTATAGAAATTCTCCAGGGAATATATTTTATATTCAGTATGCTTGTTTAGATAAATCTCAAGTAAATTTTCTTTTGGAAAAGATATCTGAGGTTAAATTAGCCTTAATGGGGGCATTACCAATCAGTCTAGGGAGGCAAAACGTATCTCCACTTCCTTTGTGCACTGAGTTTTTTTATGCCTCAGAAGAAACATCCAAGCTCTGAAGGCTGATAGCAAGTCTCCATAATGCTCTACTACTGGGTACTGCCTATATAAAATGATCCAGAAGGGAAAAGAGGGAACCTTGGTTTCTTTTTTAACTGAGAAGAAAAAATGGTCCTTAGCCCTTAAAGCACAGGGGTCTAACCAGAGACTGATTAATGTGGAGGAGTGACAACTTCTACAGAAACTAAAAATAAGAACAGATTTCAAATAACCCAGTGCTTCATGCACCCTCTTAGGAATCACCTTGGGAGAGGTTCAAGAACTTCCCCACCCCTAATCTTTGAAAAGCTCAATTGTGTACTAAATATTTACCTAAACACCCAGGAAAACATTTGAGGAGACAGCCACCCAACTGCTCACAATACAGAAGTCACTTTGTGAAGGGACTGAGACTAGGGACGGTGGAAATAGGTGAACATATACATATTTTATTTGTGTAATTACAAATTAATGTTAAAAATAACACAAAACTGTGTTCCAGAACAGGCAAGAATTTGGATGTGCCTTCAAGGACTGGAAACCTCCACCCTCTGGACCTCCAACACTCCCTTCCTCGTTGACTGTGGGCCCTAACTCCCTTCCCAATGCTACCACTACTGCCCTCAGGCACCTCAGGGACTCCTTGCTGGCACTGACCCGAAGGCACCTCCAGGCTCTAGCCCAGGCATGTCCTTGGCCTGAGAGGGCTTCCTGCAGACTTCTTACATTCACCATCCTCTTTATGAAGGCCTGTAGAAGCTTTCCTCATTATACTGGCTGTGCAGGCAGTGTGGTGTTGGGGCAGGAGGCCCAGTCTGCATGGTGAGCAACCCCATAGCTTCCCAAGACCCAGCAGGAATCTATCAGCCACCAGAGCACAGGGGGTGCTGTTGAAATATCCAAAAGCCAGGAAATAGAAATGAAGTGCTGGCGGGTCTAAAGGCAAGTGGCTTAAGAGCTGGAATTGACATAATGCAGAGACCAGAGCAGAGGGGCCAGTGATCCTTAGCCACGGCTAATCCCCTTTTTGCATTTTTCTGAGTCAAAGGATGCTGGTTGCCTGGCAAGCTATACTTAGGTAATTAATTATTCATGAAGAAGCTACTCACTGGTCCAGAAAGAACTCATTGGTTACTCATGAGCAGGGAGGTGGGTTTGGACATATAAAGGTGGTTGAGACCCTCCTGGGAGCTATCTAGGAGCTGAGGTAAGGTCACTGTAGTGAGGGACGCTTAGGCAGGGTTAGCTGTTGTCTTCATTCTTCCTTTTTTTCACATGGGCAGGCACCGGGAATCGAACCCGGGTCCTCTGGCATGGCAGGCGAGCATTCTTGCCGCTGAGCCACCGTGGCCCGCCCTTGTTTTTGAGGATAATATTGAAGTGTTAGATGTTTATTAGATAGAGTTGAAATGGGGGTAGGTTTTTGACACTTCAGTTTTATTTTCACTATGAAAATCAATAAAGAGTTGCCCATTTTGCAAACTATAAATATCTGTTTTATTGGATCTTCTGCAATGCAGTTTAGGTTGAAATGTAAAAGGGTAAAACTTCATATTCTTTGGCCACATCTAGTGTGTGGAAAGAAGGAAAGCTTCTTTCCTTCTTAAACAATTTTGAGGAGTTGGTTCACAATCCCAGAAAAAATAATTTTCCAAAGTATATAGATATTAAGAGTTTGGGGTTGAGTGAATACTGCAAGGCTGTGCTACGAATATATGCAGTACTATCATTGGGATATTAACCTATTAATTAACCACAGCCCAAGGACATGAGACCATATACCCATTAGACACGGACAAATATCTGAGGTACTTAGCTGAGGTAAATGGTATAGAGGAAAGCAGTATAGAACCCCAACAGTCTGAGCAAATTACTGGACTCATTTGACCAGATCATGATATATAAATCCATGTTTTAAAAAGAAGTCAAAAGGAAGAGCAACTGCTTAATGGTTGGGATAATGAAAATGTTCTGAAACTAGATAGTGTTGATAGAAGAACAATGATGTGAATGTACTAAATGTCACTGACAGGTAAATTTTATATTATGTCTACTTTACTACAATTTTTTAAAATAAAAAATTGTAAGTCTAGAAAAAATATAAGGACTTGAAATACCATTGATTTTTCACATGGACTGAAATTTAGCAGAATATTAGTTTGGTAAAAGCTCCTGTCACTAGAGCCTGAGCTCTAGCCCTTTCCCAGGCTGTCCCCCTCCTCCACACTGTCCAAGTGTAATGGTGTTCCTGAGCCAGTGGCAGTGGGAGACTCACCCTTGGGCCTCAGTGGGCAGGAGATGGCACAGGTTAGTGCTGTGGAACTGACTACACAGTTCATGCTCACGGGCCGGAGTGTCTGGTGTGGCTGTAGGTGGTTATTGAGCTCAGGGGCTAGGGCAGCCTCCGAAGTGCTTACAGTCCACACTTGGAGGTTCACAGCTACTTTGCTGCTGCATCTGCTTGAGGTGGCCAGGCTCCAGGCATTTCACTTGGAAAATACCTTCTGGTGCTTTGCCTTTCAGTGCTCCAGGAAGTTTGTAGTGCTGCAGCTGCTGCTCCAGGACCCACTGATGGTTATATTTCAGTGGGACTAAGCAGTTTCTCACCTTTGGTCACTTCTCCTCCCACAGCCTAGAAGGGATAGAGAATGACCCCTAGGTGGGACCACACCAGGGCACCAGCAGGTCTACACCTGAGATCACGAAATAGGGATAGCAGAGCCTGGAGGCCAGATTATCTTTTTATTTTTAGGTTCATCTGTACAATTCTGGAGAGAAGAAATAAAGATCAAAGTGTGGCCAGATATGGTCTTAAACATCCACCCTGGCTTGCTGGACTAGTACATTTCTAATGCAAAACTCTTCTATCTGTGCAGAATTTCACAATTCATCTTAAGTGACTTGACTGGGTTTTTTGCACTCCAACTTGCTTCCTGTTGGACATCCTCACTTTGCTATCACACACCTACAATAGTAGTATGGTCATTCGATTTCATTTTCCTTGTCCCTACTTAAAAGACAATTAAAATAGAAAACAGGAAAAAACCCCACAAATGGTGCTTCTGAGGCAAGAAAGATGGTGTTATGAATTGAAGGAGAGGATCTTATTTGCCAGATTTGGACCTTAAAGCTTAATCCTAGGTTTGTTTTTAAAATTGAAATAAAAGAATCAACATGGAGCATAATTATTCAAAGTACTTTACTTGGCTCCAGCACTAACCTCACAGTAGCCCTCTGAGTCAGGGTCTGTTTCCCCCCTTTTTCTACATAGATGGTGAGAGAGAGAGGCAGGGGGTAGTTTAAGATGCAACTTCAGATACACAGATGAACTCCAGTGACAGGTCAAATCTAAAACTCAGTCCCAAAGCTCCCAATCACTTTAATTACACCTTATAAAGTATGGAAATAGGTATGTCAGATCGTTTTAGTTATTCCAGATTTTAGATTATGAAGGGGAAGGAGTTGGGTAAGATGTGGGTAGGTCAGTTGTGATAAGAAACACTTGCAGAAAGAAAAATATAAGTGTTTCTGTTATCTATCAGTTCATTTATTTCCTACCTGCTACACTCAAATTCCTTGATATGACAGTCCTTTATGAGTAGTGTTTAGTCTCTCAGAATAAGGTGTGATTTGCATTTCTCATGATTTTTTCAGTTCCTGGGGAACATAATAGGACCTAACATGAGTACTTTATGACAGTGAAAGCCACAAGATTTCATACCATTCAGGAAATGAGAGCTGACTTTGAGGTGTAGTGTCTCATTTCTTGCATACTTAGACTTCTTTCTCAAGTATTTCCTTAAGTCATCTCATCTCAGATATTATGGGCAATAGGCATTAATAGATATTATTCGAGAGTTTGTGCTGGTCTGAATCTGTTATATACCCTAGAAAGGCCAGGTTCTTTTAAGCCAATCCTGTTGGGTGGGACCTTTGGATTAGGTTGTTTCCATGGAGATATGACCCCATACATTCAAGGTGGGTCTGAATCCACTTAATTGAGTACTTTAAGAAGAGACATTTTGGAGAAAGCTCAAAAAGAAAATTCCCTGGGAGAAACAAACAAGGACCCACAGTAACTGAGAGAGAAAGAAATGCCCAGAGACATTTTGGAAAGAGCTCTGAATCCAGAGAGAGATAACATCTTAGAGATGCTCAGAGGAAACCTGGAGGACACAGAAAGTTCAGAGTAGTGTACCTGGAGAAGCAAGCAAGTACCCACAGACACTCAGAAAGAAAGTCACTGGAAATAGAGGCTGAGAGGAATGGAACCCAGGAGTGAGGGCCTGGCAGACACAAGCTGCCAGAGGTGTTCTAGATGCCAGCAGCCTTTCCTCGAAGACCAGGTATCATCCTGTTGATACCTTAATTGGGAATTTTATGGCCTTAGAATTGTAAATTTTTGAACTAATAAATCCCCTTTATAAAGCCAGCCCATTTCTGAGAAGTGGGTTGCTGCTGAGTTTGCAAATGCCAAACATGTTGTAACAGTTTTATAAATGGATAAGGGGATGATTCTGAAAGAATTGTGAGATGCTTGATAGGCCTAGGCTGCTTTGAAGAGACTATAGAAATATAGATGCTAAAGTTTATTCCAATGAGGCCTTAGACAGAAATGATGAATGTTCATTGACAAATGGAAGAAAGGCAATCCTTACTTTAAAAGAATTTGGCAAAATTGAGTCCTGGTATTGGATGGAACAGAAAATTTGAAAGTGATGAACTGGGATATCTAGCTGAGGAAATTTCCAAACTAAATGTAGAAAATGTGGCCTGGCTTTTTCTTCTAGCTTATAGTAAAATGTGACAGGAAAGGCATAAGCTGGGAATTGAACTCTTGGGTACGAAGAGTGCCCAAGTACACCAGAAATTGATAGTTTGGAAAATTCTGAACTTTTAGAAAATGTGCTCCCAGAAAATAGTACCCTATATGAGGACTTAACAAACATGGAATGATTAAGTTATGCCAGGACAAGCCACGATTGGAAATGGAGTTAACCAGAAAGGACTTGTGGAAAGTCCTATTGTCTGATGGTTTTTATCCGTGTATGCTACATGCCAAACCAACAAGATTTTGTGGAATCTGTAGAAACAGAACCACTGCCAGTCTGGACTTAAAGGGACAGAAGATAGATAGATTGAAGGAAAAACTACTTCAAAGGCAGAAACAAAGAAGCTAAGGTCTGGAGCCAAGAAACCTCAGGCCAGGAGAGTGGACCTACCCATGCACATGGAGAGGGTGAATTTATCCTGTAGTTTGAAGAGGTTGGAGTATGTTTCCAAGGAATTGGGGAGAGCCTGGCCGCCACCCCACTGTTCTGAGGGGTTAATTATGAACCCTGGATATGGCAGAGAATCTGGGTGCCACCCAGATGCCTGGGGAGGAGGGTGGGGCCAAGAACAAGGGGGTCTTCCCAATGCTTGGAAATGTTAGAACCCTCAATCCAATATTTGGAGAGAGCAGGGCCTCTGCATAAGTCCTTTGAAAGGATAGGACTACTTTTCTTTCAAGCCCTGAAGATAAAACATCACTCTATAAATGATTCTCAGACCTTAAAATCTAATGGAGTTTGCCTTGCAGGTTTTCAGAACTGTTTGGTTCCAGCGACCCTTGTTTTCCTTCCAATTTCTCCCTCTGGTAATGGGAATGTTTATCCTAGGACTGTCCCTCTTTTATATATTGGGAGCAGATAGCTTGTTCTGAGTTTCACAGGTTCAAAGCCAGGGGGGTATTTTGCCTTAGGACAAACCATGCCTGTAACTGATTTTGATGTAAATTTGTCCTTAATATTGTACTGAAATGATTTAAGGCTTTTATGACATTGTGATGGAATGAATGTATTTTGCATATGGAAAGAACATATATTTTGGGGGTTCGGAGGTGAAGTGTGGTGATTTGGAACTCTTGTGTACCTCAGAAGAGGCCTTGTCCTTTCAATCTATTCATGTGGATGCAGAACTGTTGTGAGTGGGAACTTTCTGCCAATTCTACTCAAACTCTTCCAAGAAATTGAAGAAGAGGAGACTACTTAACTCATCCTATGAAGACAAAGTCACTCTAATACCAAAGTCAGATAAGAAAATCAATTAATTTAAGATGTGAATTAAAGAATTGAAAGGGAGAATCCATAAGATCGTATCAACTGGTGCAGAAAATGTTTTTGAAAAAAAGTCTCCTTTTTTGATAAACATACTTCAAAATGTAGTAATTAAAGAAAACTTCTTCCACATGATAAAGGGTATTAATTTTTTTTTAATGATTGGAAAAATTCACCTGTGAAGCCATCCTTGGGCATTTCTTTGTTGGGAGAATTTTGAGGACTAACTCAATCTCTTAATTTGTGATTCGTTATTAAGGTCTTATATCTTCTCAAGTCAGTGTAGGTTCATGTGTTTCTAGGAAATTGCCCATTTCACCTAAGTTGTCTAGTTTGCTTGACACACAGTTATTTATAGTACCCTTTTATGAACCTTTTTATTTCTTTGGGGTCTGTGATAATAACCAATCTTTCATTTCTGATTTTATTTATTTGCATCTTCTCTCTTTTTGTCTTTGTCAATCTAGGTAAGGATTTGTCAATTTTATGGATCTTCCCAAAGAACCAACAGTTGGTTTTACTAATCTCCCTATTGTTTTCAATTTCATTGATTTCTGCTTTAATCTTTGTTCTTTCTTTCCTTCTGCTTGCTTTGGAATTAGTTTGCTATTCTTTCTTCAGTTTGTCCAGATTTTCAATTAGGTCTTTGATTTTAGGTCTTTCTTCCTTTCTAACATAGGTATATGGGGCTACAAATATCCCTTCAGCATTGCCTTCACTCCACCTCATAAAGTTTTTATATATTGTATTCTTTTTATTCATCTTGAGATATTTACTGATTTCTCTTTCAATTTCTTCTTTGACCCACTGACAGTATCAAGGATCCAGATCAGTATGCCTAATAGTACTTTCTGCAATGAAAATAATATTCTGTATCTGCACAGTCCATTGCAAAAGCCACTAGGCATTTGAACTTTGACTAGAGCTACTGATGAACTGAATTTTTAGCTTTAATTAAATTTAACTAATTTAAATTTAATAGCCACATATGGCTTTCAAATATTCAGTGTTTACACTATTGAACAGCAAAGTCCTAGAATCTTGGAGGAGGCAATTAAAAGTATGGAAATAGATTCAAGATAAAAATAGACAAAGTACACAGTAGTCAAAATAGTAAATGAGTGGGGTGAGACCAAAGCTGATGCAATAAAATGTAAGATGTTGGTTTGATATTTAAAAAGTCTGAATATAGTCAGGACTTAAAAAGTTTAAGTCAACGAGGCTTGCTCACATCTATTGTTTGGAGAACTCATCAGAAATAAAAGATTGGAAGACTCAATCACATTAGCTATGTTCTGAGGCTGGTTCCAAAGTAAAGAAACACTTTGCTCTTCTCCTAAAATTCTTCCCTGTCTAGATTCTTCTTCTCAAGGTGAATATAATTCTGTTTTTTATTCCCTTTAAAAAATTAATAAACCTAATAAAGGCTATATTCCAAGGATCACACCCTTGAGTGCACAGATAATAATCCAAGTCAGTGCTTCATTCTGTGGGACACTCATGTATTGACCTTGATTGGAAATACCAGACAGTACAAACCATCCTATGCTGTTGAGTATGTAAAGCCATTATGAAGGGAAGTTTTGGAAATTCATTCATTCCTTTTTCATAAATCCTTTTGACTGTATTATGTGTGCCAGGAAATATTCCAGGTCTGGAGATTCAACAGGGAACCTAACATACTAGATTATCTACGTGGAAATGGTTAGAATTCTCTGAAATAAATCTGGAAATAAAAATAAATGGAGGATGAAAAAGAGTAAATGGAGAATGAATGAACATGTCTAACGGTGTGACAAATACAGTAGGTTACTAAGATGAACAATAGATACTCTTAGGGGTAGTACTCTTTAGAACAGGTTAAAATTGTTGCTATTATCATAAGCAAAATTAGAAGCCAAATATACTTGTTTTTGATCAGGGACATTATATATATATATATATATATATATATATATATATAAATTATAATACATAACAGTGCAGGACATAATTTTGTTGCCATATTATTCCCAGTTGAATTGGAGATTTGAGAGGAATTCAAGTATTTATTTTTTGCCATGCATGTCTTTATTTTTTACTTTTTCAAACAATGAAAACTTATTTGAAGTTTACAAGTTTGAAAGCAAGGTGTAGGCAGTACCATGCTTTTAAAGGGGAGAAATTTGTTCCATGACTCTCTCCTGGCTTGTGGTGAGAGGACAGCAATCCATGCTGTTCCCTGGTTTGTGGCAGCATGACACAGTCTCTGCATATCACATGACTCTCTCCCTGTCTCCCTAAGTTCTCTTTCTAACTGGGTCCAAATTTCCTCTGTTTATGAGAATACCAGTCATATTGGATTAAAGGCCCATGCTAATATAGTTTGACTTCATCTTAACTAACAATATCTTTAAAGATCCAAGTGGAGCACATTCAGGGGACCAGGGGTAGTACTTAAACCTATCTTTTGTGTGGAACACAGTTCAATACATAAGAGTTCTAATAAAATAAAACCAACGAAAGAACACTTCAGTAAAATGAACTAATTATGATTGTCAAACTTACGATCTTTTATTTTTTGCAAATTGCCTGTAAACTGGCTGTTTAAAACCTGAAGTTCATTCTCTTAAAGTATCAGTGTGATATAGGTTATCAGGTTCCAAAAATAATACACATATTTCTATTTAACTCATTTTATATAAACACACACACGCATATGCATATATAAAATCTGCAACATTTTTGAGAGCTTGGACAGCTTGAGTGAAAACAAAGATGAGTAAGATACAGTTTCTGCTCTGAAACATCTGACAATTTGGCAAGGTAGATGCAGTGAACACTGTTAATTGTATTCTCATATCCATCCTCCCTTCTTCTTTGTCAAGACAACACTGATGTTGTTGGGATGGGGGTGGTATGTAAGCTGGAAGTGATGAATCAAGATTGGTCCTATCCCCATTGCTCCGTATACACCTTGTAGAACTGAGTGTGGGGATCAAATGGACATTAGCACACTGGTTTCTGCAGTGGCAGGTTCGCAATCCACAATGGATGGAGGTGGCCTAAGGGTACAATGACTGAGGGCAACTACGGCGTGTACATAAAATGGACTACTGAGCAGCCACAAAAAGAAATGAAGTTGGGAGACATGAAACTAGGTGAATGAACCTTAAGGACTGTTTGTTGAATGAAATGTCAGAAACAAAAAGGCAAATATTATCATGCTTCACTCATATGGACTAACCATAATATAAAAATTCAGTGAGCTGAAGTCAAGAGCCTGGGTTATCAGGTTGAGGCCTGTCATAAAGGGCCCTAGATTGTAAACTCTTACAGCAGTGACATATATTCAGGATATGTAACTTATTTCTACATTTTGAGATACTGGGCTGTTTGTTTATAACCTGGTTGTTCCAAGAAACTTCGGGTATTTGCTATGAGTCAGCAGTGCTTCATACAGGATCTGTTTAAAAAGTTGAAAAAGGGATCTCTTCGAGTAGAGCTAAGAGTGAAACTGATCTGGATAGGACTAAGGTAAATCAGAATGCAGGGTAAAGGATAATATCATCCACATTTTAAAACTTCAACTTCTGTGTGAGACCAAAGGGAAAGATGTTTATTTGGTACAAAATTTATATTTTGGGTAGTATATTTCTTAATTTAACTTGTATGTTCAGCTTAGTTGAATACCCTAAGAACATGGAATCTTGAATAAGGTGTGAGACTTTATTGGTTTTCCAGGTTAGTATGATGCCCTGATATGGGGCACTAGGGAGAAAAGAGAACATATTCAATTTCCCCATTTGGAGAATTTCTGATATTCTCAGAAGCAGTGAAGACAACCAAATCAATAGGCCGAGCCCTTGATCTTGGGGTTCACCCATACGAAACTTATTCCTGCAAAGGATAGGCTAAGCCTACCTAAAATTAGGCCTAAGAGTCACCCCCAGAGAACCTCTTTTGTTGCTCAGATGTGGCCTCTCTCCATGCCAATGCAGCAAGTGAACTCACTGCCCTTTCCCTCTATGTGGGACATCACTCCCAGGGGTGTAAATCTCCCTGTCAATGTGGGACAGAAATCCCAGGATGAGCTGGGACCCAGCATCATGGGATTGAGAAAACCTTCTTGAACAAAAGGGAGAAGGGAGAAATGAGACAAAATAAAATTTCAGTGGTTGAGAAATCTCAAACAGAGTCAAGAGGTTATCTTGGAGGTTATTCTTATGCATTATGCATATATCCCTTTTTAGTTTACTGTGGTTATTTAGTGTATTGAAGTGGCTAGAGGGAAGTACCTGAAACTGCTGAGCTGTGTTCCAATAGCCTCGATTCATGAGGATAATTGTATGACGATACAGCTTTTACAATGTGACTGTGTGACTGTGAAAACTTGTATCTGATGCTCATTTTTTTAAGGGTATGGACAGATGAGTAAACAATGTGGATAAAAAATAAATAATAGGGGAGGACAAAGGTTAAAATAAATTGAGTAGATGGAAATACTAGTGGTCAGTGAGAGGAAGGGGTAAAGGGTATTGTATATGAGTTTTTTCTTTTTATTGCTTTTTCTGGAGTAATGCAGATGTTCTAAAAAATGACCATGGTGATGAATACACAATTATATGATGATATTGTGAGCCATTGATTGTACACAATATGTGCATTGTCTGCATGTAAAGATTTATCACTAAAAGTATATAAAAAAGATTAGTTTTATGCCAGTGATACTACATTCCAATTTCCATTTGAATCAGACTCTTGTGGGGTGTTGGGTTGCAGTAACATGCAGCCAAGATTAACAACCCTTGGTCTGAGCTAGTTGTGACCATCCTGCTTTTTACTTTCAGAGCCTATCTTATGCCATGTGTCACAATTCTGGACAATGAAATATAATGGGAGGAGGGTGTTGGGGGAAGGGAAATTTGGGGCAAGTTTTCCTTTTCTAATGGAAGGGGGAAATATGCTTAACACTGCTCTTTCTTCTTCTTGCTGTGATTTCTGGAGAAGTAGAAGCCATCTTGCAACCTGAGGGAAAGCCCAAGAGAATCACAGTCAGCAAAATTCCAATCTGTCTAAGCCACTGTAAATGGGATTTTCTGATATCTGCAACTGAAAATGTTTTTATTTGATTAAGGAGAGGAGACAAGAATACAAACTGTACAAAGCAAAATACCATTTAAAGGCTGAAAATAGAGTTAAGTAGCACTGGATGTTTCAGAGGAGGGGGAGACGGAATGCCTCATGAGGAGGCAGTATTCGGGATTTGGGTAGAGCTTTGTGGAATGAGTTGGGTTTAGACTGGAGGACATGGGGATGGGGGAAGTATAGGTAGAGAGAACTGCATAAGAAATGGTGTGGATGTAGCAAAGGTTGGTCTTACTTGGGGATATGTGAGAAGGTGAGAATGACTTGTGTGCAGCATTCAGAGAGCAGAAATGGTAGATGGTAAGTCTGGAAAGGTTGGTTGTTGCCTTACATAACAGGCCTTAAATGACAAATGAAATTTGGCTGTAGTTGGATGAGCATTAAAGAGGCAAGACAATGATATAATCAGAGGTGTAGTATAGAAAGATTGTCTTTGTGGCCATATTTATGATAGATTTTGGGGAGGGAGACAGAGATAAAAAAAACAAAACAAAACAAAACACTTCAGGTTACTTCAACAGGCCAAGAAAATAAAGACCTGAATTAGATGTGGGGCCTGATAACACCTTGCCCTTTTTGGGAAAGGGCTTGTTCTGGGCTTTGGAATTTGAAGATATGGATTCTTTATACCCTTCCCTCTGCCTGGAGTACCTATCTATCTGTTTCATGAACTTCAATCACCACCCCACTAGCCCCTTCAAGGCCAGATTCAGAAGTTCACCCTAAAACAGCCCAAATGTCCATTTGTAAGTCTATCCAAATAATGGAATATTATAAGAACAAACAAGTGATACTTGCAACAATATGGATGAATCTCAAGTTATGCCAAAACAAGGCAGACCAAAAGAATATATTTTGCATGATTCCATTTATATGAGGTTCAAGAACAGGCAAAACTAATCAATAGTGAGAAAACAACAAGAACAGAATAGTAGCTGACCCTGGGTGTTGAGAGTGAGGAATGAATGTGCTAGAGTGCCAAGGAGTTTCTGGGATGATTGGCAGAAGTTTGGGTTGCATGAGTGTATTCATTTGTCAAAGCCTGTAGAATGGTACACTTAAGATCTGTGCATTTCACTCCACATGAATTTTTTTTCTTTTTGGAGTTTTATTGAGATATATTCACACACCATGCAATCCATCCAAAGTACATAATCAGTGGCTTACAGTATCATCACACAGTTGTGCATTCATCACAGTTGATTTTAGAACATCTTTATTACTCAAAATGAAATGAAAACATAAAACAAAGCTATCCCATACCCCTTATTCCCCCTGCCCATCAGTGACCCTTAGTATTTATGTGGTACAATTGTTACTCTTGATGAAAGAATATTATTATTGTTAACTATAGTCCATAATTTGCAATAGGTGCATTTCCCCCATATACCACTCTATCATTAACTCTTTGTAACAGTGACGTACAATTTGTTCTAGTTCATGAAAGAGCATTTTTATATTTGTACTGTTAATCACAGTTTCATCCACTGCAGAGGTCACTGTATTATGCAGTCCATATTTTATCCTCTAGCTTTCCTTCTAGTAACATACATGACTCCAGACTTCCCCTTTCAGCCACAATCAAACATACAATTCATTGAGAGTTTTCCTATTTCTCCACATCCTCTCAACACTTGTAGTTGCCTGTTTGTTTAATAGTGGTCATTCTAGTAAGTGTGAAGTGATATCTCATTGTGAGTTTTTTGTTTTTTGTTTTGTTTTGTTTTGAATATAGAAACTTCATTTTTTGTTTGGATACACATTAGCATTGTCAGCGTTCAGGGTGAAAGACATCCTTCAGTGTGACAGATAAACCATAGGGGAAAGAGAAATTTGGAATTAAAAGCTAGTCCAACTAAGTTGTACTTACACTCACATTATAACAGAAAAACATCCGTGTCATGAACCTCCATTGTTCACCATGTACACTCATTGTGGTTTTGATTTGCATTTCCCTGATAGCTAGTGAAGAGGAGCATTTTTTCATGTGCTTTTTTGTCATTTATATTTCTTCTGTGGAAAAATGTGTATTCATATCTTTTGCCCATTTTTAATTGGGTTGTTTTTCTATTGTTGAGTTGTAGGATTTCTTTATATATTCTGGATATCGAATGCTTATCAGCTATGTGGTATCCAAATATTTTATCCCATTGAATCAGCTGCCTTTTCACCATTTTGACAAAGTTCTTTGAAGCACAGAAGTTTTCACGCTTCTATGAAAGCATGAAAGGAAGTTCCATTTATTTTTTCTTTTGTTGCTTGTGCTTTCAGTGTAAGGTCTAAGGAACTATTGCCTTTCACTAGATCTTGAAGATGTTTGATTTTCTACTAGGAGTTTTATGGGACTAGCTATTATATTTAAGTCTTTGATCCATTTTGTGTTAATTTTTGTGTAGGGTGTGAAATAGGGATCTTTCATTCTTATACATATAGCTATCCAGTTCCCCTAGCACCATTTGTTGAAGAGACTGTTCAGTCCAGTTGAATGGACTTGGGAGCCCTGCCAAAATCAATTGCCCAAAATAAATAAATAAATAATGGTGGGGGTGGGGTAGGACTAAAGGATAAAAAAAATTGGGTAGATTGAAATACAAGTGATCAATGAAAGGGAGGAGTAAGGGATATGGGATGTATGAGGTTTTTTTCTTTTTATTTTTCTGGAGTAATGCAAATGTTCTAAAAATTATCATGGTGATTAATACACAACTATGTGGTGATATTGTGAGCCATTGCTTGTATACTATGTTTGGACTGTATGTGTGTGAAAATTTCTCAATAAAAACATTTTTTAAAAATAATTGACTGTTGATCTGAATTCTTTTTTTAAATTTATTTATTAATTAAAAAAATTTAACAAGCCAAATAAAACATCAACATATATAATCAGTAATTCACAATATCATCACTTAGTTGCATATTCATCATTTCTTAGAACATTTGCATCAATCCAGAAAAAGAAACAAAAAGACAATAGAAAAAGAAATAAAATGAAAACAGAAAAGAAAAAAAAAAGATTATACCTACCATACCCCTTACCCCTCGCTTTCATTGATCACTAGCATTTCAAACTAAATTTACTTTAGCATTTGTTCCCCCTATTATTTATTTTTATTCTATATGTTCTACTCATTTGTTGACAAGGTAGATAAAAGGAGCATCAGACACAAGGTTTTCACAATCACACAGTCACATTGTGAAAGTTATATCTTTATTCAATCATCAAAAAACATGGCTTCTGGAACACAGCTCTACATTTTCATGCAGTTCCCTCCAGCCTCTCCATTACATCTTGAATAACAAGATGATATCTACTTGATGCATAAGAATAACCTCCAGGATAACCTCTCAACTCTGTTTGGAATCTCTCAGCCATTGACACTTCGTCTCATTTCACTCTTCCCCCTTTTGGTCAAGGTTTTCTCAATCCCTTGATGCTAAGTCTCAGCCCCCATTCTAGGGTTTTTCTCAATCCCTTGATGCTGAGTCTCAGCTCATTCTAGGATTTCTGTCCCATGTTGCCAGGAAGGTCCACACTCCTGGGAGTCATGTCCCATGTAGACAGGGGGAGGGTGGTGAGATTGCTTGTTGTGTTGGCTGGAGAGAGAGGCCACATCTGAGCAACAAAAAAGGCTCTCTTGGGGGTGACTCTTAGGCCTAAATTTTAAGTAGACTTGACCTATCCTTTGTGGGGTTAAGTTTCATATGAACAAACCCCAAGACTGGGGGCTCAGCCTATAGCTTTGGTTGTCCATACTGCTTGTGAGAATATCAAGAATTCAACTTGGGGAAGTTGAATTTCTCCCCGTTCTCACTGTTCCCCAAAGGGGGCTTTGCAAATACTTTTCCACTCACTGATCAAATCACTCTGGGATTCATCGTTGCATCACTCTGGACAAATCAACAAAATCTCATGTCCTACCTGAGACACTCCACATGAATTTTAACTGAAAAAAGAAAATCATAAAATAATATTGAATTCTAGTTAATGATATGCAAGCTGAAGTGTTTAGGGATGAAGTGTATTGATATTCACAACTTAAAATGCACCAAAATATGACCGATAGAGTATGGATGGATAAATATATAATAAACCAGAGATAGCAAAGTGTTAACCTAAGAATGGGTATATGGGTGTTTATGATTCCTTCAGCTTTTCTGTGTGCTTGAAATATTCACAATAAAATCTTGGAGGGGGAAATCCCTGGTTAAGGTTTTGCTAATTCACCCATCCAGAGTAAAGAGAACTGGCAGGAGAAACCACTCTGTGGTTAATGTAAAGCAATTGGAAGCTCCGACCCCTTGTTGTGGAATTGAGTCTTTTGTCCTGTGAAGCAGGCATAATTGGGGATTGAAAGAGGAGCAGTCTCATTCAGGAGACACAAGTGATTTATTTATTTATTTTTTTAATCTTTTTTGCGTGTGAAACAAAGTATATATACAAAAAAGCAGTAAATTTCAAAGTACATTGTAACAAGTAGCTATGGAACAGATTTCAGAGTTTGGTATGTGTTCCAGTTACATAATTTTAGGTTTTTCCTTCTAGCTGCTCCAAGACAATGAAGACTAAAATAAATATCATTATAATGATTCAGCAGTCATGCTCATTTGTTAAATCCTATCTTCTCTATGATAACTTATCCTCCTTTGACCCTTCTCTCAAACTTTGGGGATATTTGAACTATGCATATTCTAACTTTTTCATGCTGGAAAGGGCTGTCAATAATATGGGATAAGGGGATGGAACTAGTTGATGTTCTTGGAGAGGCTGGCCCCTCTAGGTTTCAGGACTTATCCGGTCTAGGAACTCATCTGGAGATTGTAAGTTTCTGGAAAGTAATCTTAGTGCAAGAAACTTTTGTAGAATCTCAGATAGAGCCCTAGGTATTCTTTAGGGTTGACAGGAATGGTTTTGGGTGGAGTTTGGCAAACCATGATAAATAGCAATACCTAGCTGAAGTTTGCATAAGAGCAGCCTCCAGAATAGCCTCTCAATTCTATTTGAACCCTGTCAGCCACTGATACCTTATTTTGTTATATTTCTTTTTCCCCTTTTGGTCGGAAAGTCATTGTCGATCCCTTGGTGCCAGGGCCAGGCTCATCCCTAGAATTCATGTCCCACAATGCCAGGGAGACTTTCATGCCTAGATGTCATGTCCCAGTAGGGGGGATTTTTCTCGCAAATTTGGTGTTAAAGAGAGAGCCCACAACTAGGCAACAAAAGAGGTCCTCTGGGAGTAATTCTTAGGCATAACTATAGGTAGGTTTAGCTTCTTTGCTACATAAGTAAGCTTCCCAAGAGCAAAGCCTCAAGATCAAGGGCCTGGCCTATTGACTTGGGAGTCCCTAATGTTAGAGACAGTATCAAGGGTTTCTCTGGTGGTAAAGCTTAATGGTTCCTTATTTTCTCCTATCCTTCAAGGGACTTTACCAATATTTTAAAGTTATCTGCTCCTCATACTCTGGGATGTATCTGGGCATTACAGTTAGCTATACAGACTTACAAGCCCTCATTTTCTTTCTGGGTTTCATGTGTTTAGTTGTTTAAATGAGTTATCCAATAGGTGAATTAGAGTACATGCTACAGAAAATTTAAGTTTTGGACAAAATAAACCTCTCTTCCTTTGGCCTCATATAGTAGGTGATGTTCTAAAATATGAACAATGTCATCCTTACCCCTTAGTTTGGGATTTACCTTAGTCCCAAACTAATCAACTTCGTTCTTATCTCTAGTTGAAGCTTGATCTCTGTTTTGGTTTCTTTAACATTTGTTGTACGTAGTAATATTGACTTTCAGAACTGCAGAACTCCAACTCTGAGTCTTAGGTGTCACACAGGCAGCCAAAGTTCCCGGGAGATACTAGGTTATACATATGTAGTGCAGCATCTCAAAATCTAGATAAAACAATTACAGCTTCAGACTTAATGTAACTGCTATAACAGCTTACAATCTAGACCCTAATTTTCTTATAATTATTTCTAAAAGAGACCATACAATATTTGGTCTTTTGTTTCTGGTTAATTTTGCATCATATAATATCCCCCAGATTCATTCACCCTGCTGCATGCCTCACAACTTCATTTCTTTCTGTAGCCACACAATAATATTATATCATATACATACACCTCAGTTTAACATTCTACTTCTCAATGTATCCTTCAGCAGCTTCCATCCATTGGGCATCCTGTATAATGTTCAAAATCATTATAAATCCATGTCTCACATTATCCTCACTTAGTTGTACAATCATCAGCACTCACAATTTTAGACAATTTTCTTTGCTCCCAAGAGAAATATTACTGATAAACACTCTCACAGAATAGAAAATCCAAACCTCCCATTAACTTTTGTCCTCCCCTCCCCCGATTATTTACCCCTGGTATTGCTGTGATACTGTTGAAGTCTTCCTATTAAACATAGACCAAAGTGAGCAGTAGTAGTTTACTCCCTATACCCCTCTATTATTTATTCTTGGAACAAGGGTCATACCTTCAAAGTAGTTTATGCAAGAACTTATTTATATTTGTAGTACTAATTGGTGGGATACTCAGCTCTAGCCAACATCTTTCCATCATGTTCACTGTCAGTATGGCAATATTACTTTTAGACTAGGAAATGAACTGCCTTCACTTCTATCCATTCCCTTACATTTAAGTTCAGCTTCATTAACTGACAGTTCACCCATCTCTGGCTTCTGTGTATCTCTAGGTCCCCTACATTCTATATTAAAAGCCTCTAAGTTTACTCTTAACAAGGTCATAATAGCAAAATCATATATTATCTATCCTTTTGTGTCTGGCTTATTTCACTTAGCATTATGTCCTCAGCATTCACCCATGTTGTTTTGTGCTTCAGGACCTCATTTCATCTTATAGCTGCATAATATTCCATCTTATGTATATACCACATTCATCTGTTGATGGGCACTTGGAATGTGTCCATCTTTTGGCAATTGTAAATAAGGTTCTGAACATGGGTATGTAAATGTCTGTTTTTGTCACTGCTTTGAGCTCTTCTGGGAACATACTGAGTAGTGGTATTGCCAGGTTGTAGGGAAACTCGATATTTAGTTTTCTAAGGAACTGCCAATCTGTCTTTCATAGCACCTGTACCATAATACATATCCAAAAACAGTGCTTGTGTTCCAATTTCTCTACTTTCTTTCCAACATTTGTAGTTTCCTATTTGTTTAATAGTGGCCATTCTTACAGGTGTGAGGGGATAGCTGATTATATTATTAATCTGCATTTCCATTATAGCTAATGAAAATGAGCATCTCTTCATGTGCCTTTTAGCTATTTGTACTTGTTCTTTGGAAAAATGTCTATTCATATTTTTAGCCCATGTTATATATATTTTTTGTTGCTGTTGAGTTGCATGATTTCTTTATGCATGTAGGATATCAAACCTTTGTCTGATATGTGATTTCCAAGTATTTTGTCCCATTGAATTGGCTGCCTCTTCACCTTTTTAACAGTCTTTTGATACATAAAAGCATTATGTTTTGAGGAGTTCCCTTTTATCCTTTTTTTTTTCTTTCATCGCCTGTGGTTTGGGTGTAAAGTTTAGGAAGCTACCTCCTAATACTAGGTCTTGAAGATGTTTCCTTATGTTGTCTTCTAAGAGTTTTATGGTATGGGCTGTTATATTTAGGTGTTTGATCCACTTTGAGTTAATTTTTGTACAGGATGTAAGGTAAGGGTCCTCTTTCATTCTTTTGGCTATTGATATTCAGTTCTCCCATCCCATTTATTAAAATGACTATTCTATCCCAATTCAGTGGATTTGGGGGGTCTCATAAAAGAGCAGTTGACCATAGATTTGGTGGTCTGTTTTTGCACTCTTGATTCAATTCCATTGTTCAATACCTAATCTTTGTACCAGTACATGACTGTTTTGACCACTGTTTTGGCTTTATAGTATGTTTTAAAATCAGGTAGTGTTAATGCTCCCACTTTGTTCTTTTTTTTTTTTTTTTTTTAGGATTTTTTAGCTAATCAAGGTCTCTTTCCCTTCTAGATGGATTTGATAACTTGCTTTTCCATGTCTTCAAAGTAGTTTGTTCAAATTTTGATTGGTATTACATTGACTCTATAGATCAATTTGGGTAGAATTGACATTTTAACTATACTTAACCTTCCTATCCATGAGCAGGGAATGTCTTTCTACCTTTTAAAATCTTCTTTGATTTTGTTAGCAATGCTTTGTAATTTTCTGTGTATAGGCCCTTTACATCCTGATCAAGTTTATTCCTAGAACCGTGATTCTTTTAGTTTCTATTTTGAATGGAAATTTTCCCTTATTTATCTCCTCAGTTAGAACACTGCTTATGTATAGAAACACTACTGATTTAAATTTTTTTCTTTAAACATTCAGAGAACTTTATTTTTTTAAAGAGCAGATCAAGTAAGATTCCCAAACATGCATAATCATAATCCATCCTTAATTAAAAATGCACTCAATTGGTAAGTTACACATGAAATACAAAGGGAACACAGTTTTATAGGTTTATAAAGTAGATTTATTTAACCAAGACACTTGTTTCAAAGAAGGAACCAAATATTTGGTTGATTTACTGAGTGAGAAACATAGGTAGCAATGTGGTTAAAAACCTGCTGATCCAAGGTCAGCTGATTCCTATTCCTTCATGTGGAGCAGCTCAGCTAACAGGACTCCTTAATTACTCCTAATGTCCTTAACTACTCTCTCTTTTCCCCATATTTGGGGTTATCAGAAGTGCTCTATGAGCTTCACAGGTATACAGATTTAGTAGATTTCCCTTCTGTTCCTCTTAACTGTTTAAAAGAGATATCCTGAGACTATTAACAAAAAACACAGAAGCAGCTTTTATCCAACTCATTAATACATAGACACCTCAGCCTTTTTTCACCAAATTATGGCAAAGAATATAAATAACCAATGCTGGCAATTTCCACCAGTACTAGAATACCCAAAACCTGCCTTATTACCCTTACCCCTATTAGTAGAAGGGAAATTTGATTAATAAAACCCTATTCTCCAATTCATTTATTTCAGCTTTAATTTTTTAAAACTCTCATTGTTTTTGCTTTGGGGTTATTTTGCTGTTCTTTCTCTAGTTCCTCCACATGAGAAGTTAAATCCTCCTCAATTTTGCCCTTCTTTTTTAATATAGTCATTCAGGGCAATAAATTTCTCTCTCAGCACTGACTTTGCTGCATCCCATAAATTCTTATATGTTGATTTCTCATTTTCATTTGTTTCTAAATATTTCCCGATTTCTCTAGCAATTTCTTTTTTGATCCACTGATTCTGTGTTATTTAATCTCTAAATATTTGTGAAAGTTCTGGATCTTTAGTGGTCATTGATTTCCAGCTTCATTCAATTGTGATCAGAGAAAGTACTTTGAATAATTTTGATCTTTTATAATTTATACAGACCTGTTTTATGCCACAGCATATAATCTATTTTGGAGAACGTTCCATGAGCTCTAGAGAAGAATGTAATCTCCTGGTGTTTTGGGGTGGAACTATCTATATATGGTAGGTATAATTCATTTCTCAAATTGTTTAAATTCGCTGTTTCCTTTTGATCCTCAGTTCTAGTTTGCAAGCTGCTGGAATGCGATATACCACAGACAGAATGGCTTTTAAAAAGGAGAATTTATTAAGTTGCAAGTTTACAGTTCTAAAACCATGAAAATATCTAAATTAAAGCAAGGATATAGAAATGTCCAATCTAAGGCATCCAGGTAAAGATACCTGAGTTCAAGAAGGCCAATGGCATTCAGGGTTTCTCTCTCAACTGGAAAGGCACATGATAAACATATGATGTCTGCCAGTGTTCTCTCCAGGCTTCTTGCTTCATGAAGCTCCCCTGGGGGTACTTTCCTTCTTTATCTCCAAAGGTTTCTGGCTCATGGGCTCTAAAGCTTTTTTCAAATTGTTTCATCTTTTAAAGGATTCCAGTAAACTAATCAAGACCCACCTGGGATGGGTGGAGTCACATCTCCCTCTAATCAAAGGTTAACACCTACAATTGGGTGTGTTACATCTCGGTGGAGATAATCTAATCAAATATCCAACCTACAGTACTGACATAGGAATTAAAAGGTATGGCTGCTTCCACAAGATGGATCAGAATTAAAACATGGCTTTTCTAGGCCACATAGTTCTTTGAAACCAGCACATTCTCTCTCTGGTTCTATCTATAAAGGATTGTTTTTGAAGTCTCCCACTGTTATTGTTGAAACATCTATTGCTTCTTTAGTTTTGCCAGTGTTTGCCTCATGTGTTTTGGAGCACCTTGATTGAAAATATGAACATTTATGATTGCTATTTCTTCTACGTGAATTGTCCCTTTTATTAATATGTAGTGTCCTTTCTTGTCTCTTATGGGTCTATTTTGTCTGGTATTAGTGTAACTACTGCTTTCTTTTAGTTACAATTTGCATGGAACATCTTTTTCCATCCTTTCACTTTAAATCTATTTGTGTCCTTGGGTCTAAGATGAGTCTGTTGTAAGCAGTATATAGTTGGATCATGTTTCTTAATCCATCTGCCAAGCTGTATCTTTTAATTGATGTATTTAGTCTGTCAACATTCAAAGTTATTACTGGAAAGGGATTTCTTGAATCTACCATCTTATCCTTTGATTTTCACTTGTCAGATGTATATATTCTTTTCCCTATTTCTTTTTTTATCCTTAAGTTACCCTTACTGGAACTCTTTAATTCTGTGCCCTCCTCCAGACCTCTCTGTCTTGTTTTATTTTCAGCCAACAGAATGTCCTTTAGCATTTCTTGTAGAGCCAGTCACATGTTGACAGATTCAGCCTTACATTGTCTGTGAAAATTGTAATGTCTCCCTCAGTTTTGAAGGAAAGTTTGGCTGGATAAAGAATTTTTAACTGGAAGTTTTTCTCTTTCAGTATCTTAAAAATATCATACCACTGCTGACTTGCCCCATGGTGCCAGTTGAGTGGTCCAAACTCAGTCTTCTGTTTTCCTTTGTATGTGGTTAGTCACTGCTCTCTTGCTGCTTTCAAGTTTTTCTGCTTTAGTCAACATTTGACAGACTAATTAGTATGTGTCTTGGAATAGGCCTATTTAGAGTTATTCTATTTGGTGTTCATTAGGCTTCCTTGATTTGCAGTACATCTCCTCAATTAATCTTCCTAGCCCTTTAATCTTCTTTTCTCCTTCTGGAACACCTATGATTCCTATATTTGTGCCCCTCATCTTGTCCATCATTTCCCATTCAAATTCAATTGTCCTGTCCTCGCTTATTCTTGTAAAGGAGCTAGGTGCATGGTGCAGGCAAGCAGGGATGTGGAGTGTGGCATGGGTGCAATGTGGGGATGGGCAGTGTGGCATGGGGTTGAAGAAGTACAGAGTGATGTGTGGGGTATGGGATATAGGGAAGGGAACTGGATGGGTTATGGGTGTGGGGCAGGGTATGGAGTGGGGAGCAGCCTGGTGGTGCAGTGCAGCCTAGAGCTAGGTATGGGGTGGGGTATGGGGTGCAGGGTCACCAGGGGGTGCAGGGAGGTGTGCAGTGGAGACAGGACACAGAGCTCAGGAAAAGGGCAGGTGCACAGTTCTATGGGGTGCAGGTTGGTGGGTCATGGGTGCACATTGGGGTGTGGTGCATGGAGCAGGAGGGCAAGGGGTGGGTGCACAGTGTTCTGGTGTGCTCGTGTGCCTGGCCTAGGGAGATGGAGTACAGGTTTGTGTTGTGGGCTGTGAGGAGCAAGAGGATTGGTATTTTGACCATGAGGCATGGAGGGAAAAACAGTTTCATGGTTGGGTGGGTATGTAGGGTATGGGTGTCAGGCTCATGTCGTGGTCTGTGCTGGTGCATGGGAGGTGGGGCAGTGGGGGCAGGGCATGGCTGTGTAGGTGCACACTCCCATGGCGTGAGGGCCAACGGGGTCCAGGGTTCACTGGTCTGAGCTGTGCAGGGTGGAGTGTTTGAGAGGACATGCAGTGTGCAGGGGGGCTAGGCGCTGCATGTGTGTTTGCCCCGCAATCACGGGGTGCAGTGTGCTTTACTTCCTCATGCCTGCCCCTGTGTCCATGGACTTCTGAGGGCTTCAGGCTTCCTTTTTGAAAGAGGATGGAGGGCTCTGTGCAGTAGGTGGGATGGTCTCTTTGAGCAGGGAAAGCTATTTTAGCTGCTTCTGGTTTCCCCAAGGGAGCTCACAGCTGTCAAGGTGATATTCCAAGCTAGTTGCAGTGGCAGGCACCTTTCCTGGGCTGAAGCCCAGGAAAATTATAAGAGTAATCTACAGAGTGAACTATTGACTCTATGTGAAATTTCTTAGACATCAAAACTTATTTTGTTTCATTTCTTTTTACCCTTTTGGTCAAGAAGACATTGTCAATCCCATGGTTCCAGGGCCAGGCTCATTCCTTTGATTTATATTACATGTTGCCAGGGAAACTTACACCTGGGAAGTCATGTCCTATGTGTAGGGAAGGGTGGACTTTATTTGCAGAGTTTACCTCAGAGAAAGGCTACATCTGAGCAACAAAATAGGTTCTCTGGAGGTGGCCCAAGCACAATTATAAGTAGGCTTGGCTTTACCATTATAAGGTGTTAAAACTGGATACTATATGGAAAAAATACAATTAATGCAAACTAGTATCTGTAGTTAACAGTAACATTGTAATATTCTTTCATTAATTCTAACAAAGGCAATATACCAAAGATAATTGTCAATAAGAGGTGGTTATAAAGAGGGTCATGGGATTCTTTTCCCTTTTCCTTTTCTTCTTTTGTCTTTTTCTTTTTCATTTTTCATTCTTTGCAGAAGAAAGGAAAATATTCTCATATACATTGTGGTGGTGAATGCATAACTGTAATTATACCAGGAGCCATTGACTGTACACTTAGGATGGTTTGTATGGTGTGTGAATAAAACTATTTTAAAAATAAATGGAAGGGTACAAGTGCAGGAGAAAATGAGAGAGAGGCATATCTTTTCAGTGTTGGTAGGGAAGTAGAATTGTGTAGCCCCACTTGTGGGCATTATGGCGGATCCACAGGAATCTAAATATAGGGTTGCCATATGATCATGCAATCCTATTGCTAGGAATATACTCAGAACTGAAAGCAGTGACAGGAATAGATATTTGCACACTGAGACTTGTGGAAGCATTATTCACAATTGCCAATGTGTGGAGGTAGCCTAAGTGTCCATGAACCGATGAACAGAAGGGCGAACTGTGGTATATATATACTGTGCCAGTTTGAAACTGTTATGTACCCCTGAAAAGTCATGTTTTAATCCTGATTCAGTCTTGTGGGGGCGGCTGTATTTTTTTAAAATTCTGATTCAATATTCTAGGGCAGAAACTTTTGATTAGATGAGCTCCACAGAGATGTGGCTATAACCTTTTTTTTAATAAACTTTTTTATTAATTAAAAAACTTAACAAAAGAACATTAAGATATCATTCCATTCTACAGTGGCTATAACCTTTTGATTTGGTGGGGATGTGACTCCACTTATTCATGGTTGATTAGTTTACTGGAGTCCCTTAAAAGAGGAAACATTTTGGAGAAAGCTCAGAGCTGACACAGACACAGATACTTGGGGAACAGCTGCTTCACATCTGACAGAAGACACGGATGTTTGGAAAGCTGACAGAGAGAACAGATGCCTAGACATGGGCAGAGCCCAGTAGATGTCATGTGTGCCTTCCCATGAGACGCTACGCAAGCCAGAACCCAGAATTGTGTCCCAGAGGAGCTAAGTGGAGGCCCACAGGTGCTTAGAGGAAACCATAGGCATCAGAATCTGGAAGCAACAGAAATGGGAACAAGGATGTCATGGTCAGGTGGTGGTACCTGATCATCTGGTTAGGAAAGTGCTGGCCTGTCTGTTGCTATGAGGACATTTCATGGACTTAAATCATGATTATGTCAGCTGTATTCATAGCTGATTGCATTTGTAATCTTCTGCAATGACTGATGCTTAGTCTAGTTAGTGAAGGCTTTTAAGGAAGATTCAGAAGAAACAGTCATTCTTCCTGCTTCAGCTGGTGAGCCTCCCCTGTGGAGTTCATTTAGACTCTGCATTGGAGGCACAAGCTTCACAGCCTGTCCTATGGTCATTGCAGACTTTATCGGAGTTGCCAGCTTGTGGCCTACCCTACAAACCTTGGACTCTACATTCCCATGCTTACGTGAGACACTTTTATAAATTTTATATCTATGATATCTCCTGCTGAGTCTGTTTCTCTAGAGAAACAGAGAATGGGTTTCTCTAGAGAACCCTAGCTAAGACAAAGGAGCAGGAGATACCAGCCACATGCTTTGCCAGCTGATAGATGTGTTCCAGATGGAATCAGCCTTTCTTCAGTGAAGGTAACTTCTTCTTGGTACCTTAATTTGGATATTTTCAGGCCCTTAGAATTGTAAACTTTTAACTGTAAAATTTCATTTTTAAAACGCTGTTCCAGGGGCGAGCCATGGTGGCTCAGCAGGCAGAATTCTTGCCTGCCATGCCAGAGACCCGGGATTGATTCCTGGTGCCTACCCATGCAAAAAAGTAAAAACACTGCTTCATTTCTTGCATATTACATTTTAACAGCTTAACAAACTAATTCCTATACAATGTAATATTGTGCAGATACAGGAAGGAATGTAGTTATGAGACATTAAGTGAGGTGAATGAACCTTGAGGACATTATATTGAGCAAAATATGCCAGAAACAAAAGGTCAGGTGTTTCATTTTAATTTGCCTTTTTAACTTTTTTCTAAATATGAAGTCATTTTTTTGTGAAAGCAAAATCAGGAAATGTTTATTAGAATTTAGAACTATTAATGTTTATATTTATGATAAACATTAAAATGTCTTTCATATTCCACAGAAAGTTGCATTTCTTTGAATAAAATATCATGCAGTTACTGTGGTTCGCCTCATGTGCACATCTTTTTATTGTAGTGAAATTCAATGAACATAAATGTAACCATTTCAAACAGTATAATCAGTGCTGTTTAGTACAAACACAGTGTTGTGCATCAACTTTCTCTTACTTCTACAGCATTTTCATCACCTCCTAAGCAAAGCTCATACCCACTGTATTAGTTAGGGTTCTCTAGAGAAACAGAATCAACAGGAAATATCCATAAATATAAAATTTATAGAAGTGTCTCACATAACCATGGGAATGTAGCATCCAAAATCCGTAGGGAAGGCTGTGAAGCTGACAACTCTGATGGAGAGTCTAGATGAACTCCACAGGAGAAGCTCGCTGGCCAAAGAAGGAAGAGAGCCTGTCTCTTCTGAATCCTCCTTACAAGGCTTCCATTGATTAGATTAAGCATCACTCATTGCAGAAGACACTAACCTTGGCTGATTACAAATGGAATCAGCTGTGGATGCAGTTGATGTGAGGCCCCTGTATTTTTGTTGGATTTACCTCCCATCTTTTGACATGCAAATGCCTTACCAATAAGTCTAGAGTAGTTGCTACTTCTTGCTCACTAGGTCCAATCAGCATGATATTATCAATATAGTGGATCAGTATGATGTTTTGTGGGAGGGAGAAACAATCAAGTTCCCTACAGACAAGATTATGACATAAGGATGTAGAGTTTATATACCCCTGAGGTAGGACAGTGAAAGTATATTGCTGACCTTGCCAGCTGAAAGCAAACTGTTTCTGGTAGTCCTTACTAACAGCTATTGAGAAAAAAGCATTTGCCAGATCAATAGCTGCATACCAGGTACCAGGGGATGTACTGATTTGCTCAAGCAATGATACCACATCCAGACAGCAGCCGCAATTGGAGTTACCACCTGGTTGAGCTTACAATAATCCACTGTCATCCTCTAAGACCCATTTGTTTTCTGCAGAGGCCAAACAGGAGAGTTGAATGAGGATGTGGTGGGAATCACCACCCCTGCATCCTTCAAGTCCTTAAGAGTGGCAGTAATCTCTGCAATCCCTCCAGGAATCGGTATTGCTTCTGATTTACTATTTTGCTAGGTAGGAGCAGTTCTAGTGGCTTCCACTTAGCCTTTCCCACCATAATAACCCTCATCCCATGAGTTAGAGAGCTAATGTGAGGATTCTGCCAGTTGTTCAATATGTCTATGCCAATTATGCATTCTGGAACTGGGGCAATAACAACAGAATGGGTCAAAGGGCCCACAAGACCCACTGTGAGATGGACCTTAGCTAAAACTCCATCAGTCACCTGACGTCCATAAGCCCCCACCCTCACTGGTGGACCAGAGTGACATTTTAGGTCCCCTGGAATTAATGTCACTTCTGAACTAGTGTCTAATAATCCCTGAAATATCTGATCATTTCCTTTTCCCCAATGCAGTTAGCATGGTAAAAGGCCATTGGTCTCTTTGGGGAAGGCTTCAAGGAAGATTAACAGTATAAATTTGTGGCCTCCCCAAAGGGACCTGGCCTCCCCTTCATTCAAGGGGTTCTGGGTCTGTAGACTGTCTCAAGTCTGGAAAATTGATTAAGGGGCTATGACTTTGTGTTTTTTAAATTCAAGTTAGACTTCTGTCCACTTGACTAAAACTCTTTTGTTTATACAGCTAAAACAAGAATTTAGTAGAATGTCCTTCTATTGTACCTCTAGGCAACCCATGATTTACTAGCCAATGCCACAAATCTCTGCGAGTCAGATTATTTTGACTCCTGCTTTGAGTTTGCTGTCTATTATAATAGCCACGTCTGCCCTGTATTTGGCAATTAAGTGCTGCCACCTGGCTTCTACCCACTCAGGATCCAGTCATCCCATTATGTTTAAGGATTCCAGCTCAGTGACAGCAGTTCCCACAGTAATATCTGACCTAGAGAGAAGTGCAACTACAGAGCTCTTCAGGGATGATGGTGCTAGTCTCACAAATTTATTTTTCACTGTTCTAGTAAAAGGTGCACCTCCAGATGTTCCTGGGGTGTAAGAGCAGGCTTTGCATGATGAATCCACTCTAACATTCCAATCTCTCTAAGCATCTGGATCCCCTCATCTACATTATACCAGGGCAGTTCTGGCATTTCAACTGCAAGTAATGTCTGGCCACCTTTTGATCCATGTTTCAACCAACCATCCAAACAAACTGTTAATGCCTTTTCTAACCCCTTGAGCTATAACAATGAATACAGAATCTCTGCTTAGTGGGCCCATATCAATAAATTCATCCTGATCCAGCGTTATCCCACACCCTCAAAATCCATTGCCACACATGTTCCCCTGATTTCTGTCTATATAAATTGGAAAACTCCCACAATTCTTTTGCAGTATAACATACCTCCTCATGTGTGATACTTTGTACCTCACCTTTACAGGCCTGCTGGGACTTTAATCTAGTTATAGGTATGGAAGAAATGAGGGGTGGTGGGGATGGGTCATGAAAAGAATTAGAAGTATCTTCCAAGCCATTTGCTTCAGGGCATTCATTTGCAGTTTCATCTGGTGAAACAGGATTAATCACTCTAGGGCTAATCCCTTCAGGTGGAGGTTGGGTGGCCAACTGCTCAAGGCAGGCTGGAGGTGGGGCAACTATGTCCCCAGGGCCGACTATTACAGGGTTATCTAGAGAAGGCTCAGCATGACCTAGGGTATCAATCTCGCCACTGACATCAGTATCAATCCATACATCACCATCCCATTTTTCAGGGTCCCACTCTGTTCCAATCAATGCCCTCACTTTAATGGCAGACACCATGCAAGACTGAGATTTCAGCTTATGTTGTAAAGTTGCTACTCTAACAATAAGATTCTGAGTCTGATTCTCAGTGATCTCAAGTCTACGCCTACAGGAAATAAGATTTTCCTTCAGGACACTCATAGAATGTTTACATCTGTCAAATGGTGCGTAAGCACCTTATTTGAAGCCTTAAGCCCATCCCTTTCATTCATTAATGTTTACAGCATATCTAAAAACAACCAGCCAACATCTCTATACCTCCTATTTCCACAAAACTCCATAAAGGTGTCAAAAACATTATCCTCCAGACTCTGGTTTTGTACAAGTGAAGCATTAGGAGAATCAAGTGGTGAGATTTTGACTATCTCTTTTGCCACCTCACCCCATGGATTGGCGGTATCATTCTGATTACAGGAATCAGAGTCCTTAGTGCTAGTCAGAGTAGAAAAATCAATCGTAAAAAGCCATTTTTAAGGTTCTATTTTTTAAGAACCACTCCTGGTACCAGTTGTTATTAGTTAGGGTTCTCTAGAGAAACAGAATCAACAGGAAATATCCATAAATATAAAATGTATAAAAGTGTCCCATGTAACCACAGGAACATAGAGTCTAAAACCCATAGGGCAGGCTGTGAAGCTGAGGACTCTCATGGAGGGTCTGGATGAACTCCACAGGAGAGGATCTCTGTCCAAAGCAGAGAGAGAGCCTGTCTCTTCTGAATCCTTCTTAAAAGGTGTCTGGTGATTACATTAAGCATCACTCATTGCAGAAGACATCCCTTTGGCTGATTACAAATGGAATCAGCTGTGGATGCAGCTGGCATGATCATGATTTAATTCTATGAAATGGCCTCATAGCAACAGACAGACCAGCACTTGCCCAACCAGACAAACAGGTACCACAACCTGGTCAAGTTTACACATGTACCTGACCATGTCACCCACAAAAGCAACACATCAGGCCCCAACTCCCTTCAACCCCTATCACCCATTAATTTTCCATTTCTATTGATTTACCTATTCTAGGTATTGCATGTAAATTGAATATTTTTTAAAATGTGACCTTTTATATGGCTTATTTCATTTAACCTATTTCAAGATCTGTCTATATTATAGCTTGTGCCTTTACTTCACTCCTTTTTAGGGTTGATCAGTATTCCAATGTCCAGATGGATATAACCTTTTGTTTTTTCATTCATTAGTTGTTAGATATTTGGTTTGTTATTTTGAATAGGGCTGTTATAAATGCTTGTATACCCCTTATTTGAATATCTCTTTATCAAATCTGGGTATATATCAACAAGTAGAATTGCTGGATCATCTGCTAATTCTGTATACCACTTATTGAAAAACTGCCCAAATATTGTTCACAGTGGTTATACCATTGTACACTCCCACCAGCAGTGTAGAAATGTTCCATTTTCTCAAAATCATCTTAGTTATTGTAGATTTTCAAATATTATAACCATCCTAGAGGATGTGAAGTGATGTCTCCTTGTGGTTTTTATTTGCATATCCTTAATGACTAAAGATGTTGAGCATCTTTTCATGTGTTCGTTGGCCATTTGCATATATTACATGAAGAATGGTTTATTCAAATTCTTTCTCCATTTTCCATTATATTTATCTTGAGTCAATGTTGGTTGATCATGCCTTTCTAGGAATTTGTCCATTTCATCTATGTTGTCTGGTTTATTAGTATATGGTTGCTCATAGTATCCTCTCATTACCTCCTTTATTTCTGCAGGGACAGTGGTTATGTCACCTCTTCCATATCTGATTTTATTTATTTGTATACTCTTTCTTTTTCCTTTTGTCAACCTAGCTAAGAGTACATCAATTTTATTGATTTTCTTAAAGAATCAGCTTATGATTTTGTTGATTTTCTCAATTGTTTTCATGTTCTCAGTTTCATCTCCTCTAATCTTCATTATTTCTTTCCTTTTGTTTGCTTTGGGGTTAGTTTACTGTTTTTTCTCTGGTTCTTCCAAGTGAACAGTTAATTCCACAATTTTGCTCCTATTTTTTAATATAGGCATTTAAGGCATTAAATTTCCCTCTTAGCACTGCCTTTGCTGGGACCATAAATTTTGATATGTTGTGTTTTCATTTTCATTTGCCTTGAGAAATTTACTCAATTCTCTTTTAATTTCTTCCTTGACCCACTTGTTATTTAGGAGAATGTTTTTTACCCTCCATATATTTGTGAATTTTTCTAGTCCTCTGCCTGTTTTTGATTTCCAACTTCATTCTATTATGATCTGAGAAAATGTTTTGTATGATTTCAGTCTTTTTAAAGTTTTTGAGTCTTGCTTTGTGAACCAGCACATGGTCTATCCTTGAGAATGATCCATGAGCACTTGAGAAAAATGTGTATCCTGCTGTTATGGGGTATAATGTTCTGTAAATGTCTTTTAAGACTAGTTCATTTACTGTATTATTCAGATTCTCTGTTTTTTTTTTTTATTGATCCTCTGTCTAGACGTTCTGTCCATTGATGAGAGTGGGAACAGGGAATTGAAGTCTCCAACTATTATGGTGGAGATGTCTATTACTCCCTTCAGTGTTGTCAGTGTTTGCCTCATGTATTTTGGAGCACTCTGGCTCGGTGCATAAATATTTATGATTTTGTGTCTTCTTGTTGACTTGTTCCTTTAATTAATATCTAGTGTCCTTCTTTATCTCTCTCTCTCTTTTTTTTTTTTTTACATGGGCAGGCAATGGGAAATGACCTGGGTCCTCTGGCATGGCAGGCAAGCATTCTTGCCTGCTGAGCCACCATGGCCCCTTCTTTATCTCTTTTAATTGTTTTACATTTGAGTCTAATTTTTCAGATATTAGTATAGTTATTCCTGCTCTTTTCTAATTGTTGTTTGCATAAAATATCTTTTCCCAATGTTTCACTTTCAATCTATTTTTGTCCTTGGGTCCTAAAATATGTCTCCTGTAGATAGTATAAAGATGGGTCCTGTCTTTTAATCCATTATGCCAGTTGTTGTCTTTTGCTTAGGGACCTTAATCCATTACCTCTTAGTGTTATTACTGCAAAGGCAGTATTTCCTCCTACCATTTTGCCTTTTGGGGTTTATATATCTGTTCTAGTATTATGCTAGCTGCCAGATTGTGATATATCAGAAATGTAAAGGCTTTTAAAAAGTGAAATTTAATAAGTTGCAAGTTTATAATTCTCAGGCCATAAAAATGCATGTCTATAAAGATGTTCAAATTAAGGCACCAACAAGAGGTTACCTTCAGTCAAGAGAGGCTGATAAAGTTCAGGGTTTCTCTCTCAACTATAAAGGCAAATGGTGAACATGGCAATGTCTGTTAGCTTTCTCTCTAGGCTTCTGGTTTCATGAAGCTCCCCTGGCGGCATTTTCCTTCTTCATCTCCAAAGGGCTGTGGCTACTTGGGCTCTCGTGGTTCTCTTGGCTCTGCATCTCTGTTGCTCCCTCCAAAATGCTTCCTCTTTTTTCCTACCCATTATAAAATTTTATTTGCACATGAATATTTATATATCCTCCTCAGATAAATATCTCATCGTGCCTTTTGCTCATTTTCTAACTGGGTTGTTTATTCATTTATTTTTAACCTTTTTTCATTGTATAATATAACATACATACAAAGCAAAGAAAGAAAAAAAGCAATAGTTCTCAAAGCACTCTTCAACAAGTAGTTACAGGACAGATCCAGAGCTTGTCATGGGCCACCATAACATCATCTCAGATGTTTCCTTCTAGCTGCTCCAGAACATTGGATGCTAGAAGGAATATATGTAGTTTTTATTATCACATTTTTTTTCTCTTTTGTGAAAAATAACATATATACTAAAAAACAATAAATTTTAAGGCACAGCACAACAATTAGTTGTAGAGCAAATTTCAGGGTTTGGGTGGGTTACAGTTCCACAATTTTAGGTTTTTACTCCTAGCTGCTCTATGATACTGGAGACTAAAGGAAATATCAGTACAATGATTCAGCAATCATCCTTCTTTGTAAAATCCTACCTTCTCTGTATAACTCCATCATCACCTTTAATTTTTCTCCCACTCTTTAGGGGTATTTGAACTATAGCCATTTGTTCTAGTTTGCTAGCTGCCAGAATGCAACACACCAGAGATGGATTGGCTTTCAATAAAAGGGGATTTATTTAGTTAATGTATAGTTCTTCAGAGGAAAGACAGTTAACTTTCAACTGAGGTTCTTTCTTATGTGGGAAGGCACAGGGCAATCTCTGCTGGCCTTCTCTCCAGGCCTCTGGGTTCTAACAACTTTCCCTGGGGTGATTCCTTTCTGCATCTCCAAAGGCCTGGGCTGAGCTGCAAGTGCTGAGATGAAGTATACTGAACTGCTTACGCTGTGCTACATTAAGCCCTCTCATTTAAGTACCAGTCAATTAAATCAAACATCTTTCATTGCAGCAGAGGATAAAAGAGTAAAAACTCAGAGAGCTTAGATAGAAATGTTCACAGTCATTTGGAGACAGTGACTGAAACCATAACCAGGAGTGGATCAGCAGATGTTGGCATGTGATTTTTTCCTGTGACAGGAATCCTGCATGCCAGTAGCCTTTCCTCAGGGATGGTATCTTACTCTTGATGCCTTAATTTGAATATTTTCATTGCTTTGGAACTGTAAATTTGTAACTGTGCTGGTTGGAAGAGAGTTATGTAACCTAAAAACACTATGTTTTAATCCTGATCCAATCTTGTGGGAGCAGTTATTTTAATCCCTATTCAATAATGTAGAGTGGCAATTTTGATTAGATTATCTCCATGGAGATGTAACTCGCCCAATGTGGATATTAACTTTTGAATATAGGGAGATGTGACTCTACCCATTCTGCATAGATCTTAATTATTTACGGGAATCCTTTAAGAGAGAAAGCATTTTGGAGATAACCCCTTTTCAGAATGACAAGAGCCAGATCCCATTCAACCAGAGACCTTTGGAGATGAAGAAGGAATGAGCTTCCAGGAGAGCTTCATAAAGCAAGAAGCCTGGAATGAAAGCTAGCAGGTATCACCATGAAATTTTGTCTGTAATTTTCCTATCTTGTTATCTTTATATGCCTTGGGGATGAGAATGATGTTGGCCTCAGAATGAATTATGGAGTGTTCCCTCCTCTTTGATATTTTTCAAAGTGTTTGAGCAGAATTGGACTTAAGTCTTCTCGGAATGTTTGATATGAATCCCAACTAAAGCCTCCTGACTCTGGGATTTCTTTGTAGGGAGACTTTTCATTACTGATTCATTCTCTTTACTGGTAAGTGGTTTGTTTAGATCTATTTCTTCTTGTTTCAGTATAGGTAGTCTGTGTGCTTGTAAACATTTGTGCATTCTATCTAGGTTATCTGAGTTTAGCATACAATTTGTTTTGGTTTGTTAAAGCTGACTGAATGCTTTGTACCAGAAATGGGTTGGATTTTTTAGTGGGATTTTATTAAGTTATTGTTCTAGTTTGCTAGCTGCTGGAATGTGATATACCAGAAACAGAATGGCTTTTAGAAAAGAGGGAATTTAATAAGTTGCAAGTTTACAATTTTAAGCCCATGAAAATGTCTCATTTAAAGGAAGACTATAAAAATGTCACCATGTTGCCTTTCCAGTTGGGAGAGAAACTCTGAATTTCATCAGCCTTCTTGAAGCAAAGTGTCTTTCCCTGATGCCTTAAATTGGACATTTTTATCCTCTTACAAAGGACCCCAGTAAAGGATTAAGATTCATCTTGAATTTAGTGGGTCACATCTCCATGGAAACAACCTAAGCAAAATTTACCACCTGCAATAGGACTGTACTCGCAGTGATGGATTAAAAGAATACAAGCTTTTTGTGGTATATAACAGATTCAAATCAGCACGCAATTCTTTATAGTATTTCTCTTATAGTGTTTTTTATTACAATGGGGTTGGTAGCAAAGTCCCCTTTTTTCCATTTATGCTCTTCATTATTTGTATTCTCTTCATTATTTCTCTTTTTTCTTTGTTAGTCTAGCTAAAGGATTGTCAGTTTTATTGTCTTTGCAAAGAACAAAATGTTTTTTTTCTTTGCTTTAAACAATGATGTATTATTTATCTCCACTCTCTGGATTGGGTGTCCTTCTGTGACACATGGTATTGGCAAACTGCTTTCAGATGTGGCTGGGCTAGGATGAAAAGAGCTAGTTGGCTTGCCCCATTAGTCTGGAGTTTTGGTGCTGTCTGTGGGCTGGGGTGCCTGGGTTTCCCTCTATGTTGTGTCTCATCTTTCAGGGCCTTTCTATACCATCTTTCTTTCCAGAAGAAGAGCATGGTCTTTCTTACTGTGTTTGTGAGGTTTAAAGAGAGCACAAATGAAAGCTACCAGGTGTCTTTATAAAGGTACGTTTTATAATAGTATTTTATTGTACCTATATAAAGTTGAAAAAAGAGATGATGTTAAGAATAAAACATTGAGATGTAAGGAGAGTACAAGTATTATATATATACATACACATACACACAAGTAAAAGGGATTGGAAAAAACAATATCAATTGTTAACATAGGTTGTCAAGAGGTTATGAATGGCATGATCAAGAGTATTATATCTTCTTTATACATATCTGTATTTTCTATAATAAACATTTATTAGACTCATTAATAATCAAAAAAACATCATTTATTAGACCAATTAAGAAGTCTGAAAATTTTCAAAGATTAGAAAACTTATGTGTTATATTTTGTGTTACAATGCCATAAAATTAACTAAAATGCTGCAGCCAAAAACTTCTATTCACTTTATTATTTAAGTATATCACTCTACATAATTCCTGGGATAGAAAAAATGTTCAAAATAGCAAGCTATTTACAAATGGCAATGACAGTTCTACATCTACAATCCTTCAGTATGCAAAGTATATAATCTTATATGCATTCATCAAAAACATGACTGAAGATAAATAAATATTCAATGAATAAAGGCAAAAATAAACTCAAAGGAAGTAGAAATTATTAAGGATACAGAGATGAACAGGAAAACAGAAAATAATAAAATGCATCAATAAACACAAAGCTGCATCTACAAACACTAAAAAATAAATATTTGTCATATTGTCACTAAGAGAAACAAAAAAATTCAAGCAATATTAGGAATGAGAAAAGGGACATGACTGGAGGTGATTTAAACATCTGCAACATCAGTTGAGCAGAACAGACTCTACAAATTTATCCTTTATGTTAAGTCTAGTTAGTTTAGAGTATCATTGTAGTCTTCTATTTCCTTAATGATCTGCTATCTAGATGTTCGATGTATTGTTGAAACTGGTGCACTGAAATCTCCTATTAATGTGGAACCATCAGTTTCACCCTGCAAATCTGTCAGCATCAGTTTCATATATTTGGGAGATCTGCTGTTAGGTACATATATATTTATACTTATGTCTTCCTGTTGAATTGTTTCCTTTATCAGCATATAATTATAATTTTGTCCCTTGAAACTGTTTGTAGATTAAAGTTTATTATATCTGTGAATAGTATAGCCAACCTAGGTCTCTTAGTTACTACTTGCAATTTTTTTTATCCATACTTTCACTTTCAACCTACCTGTATCTTTAACTCTAAGATATCTCTTGAAGACCCTGTATAGTTTGATCATGCTTTCTCAGTCTGCCAACCTCTGTCTCTTGAGTGGAGAGTTTAATCCAGTCACAAAGTCATTACTGATAATGCAGGATTTTCTTCTTCCATTTTGCTATATAGCCTTTATAAGTCTTATGATTTTATGCCCCTCAATTGTTCTGCTTATGCCTATATTATATTAATATATAGTTGATTTTTTGATCATGCCATATGTAGTTCTCTCTCTTTTCTATCTGGGTCTATTTTTTATATATTTTCCTTATGGTTACCATAGGGTTAAAATTTAACATCTTAACTAGCAAAGCAAACAATCATATTTGCTTTGATGCCATATGATTTCAATAATGTACTTATTTACTTTTCTTTTACCCCGTCCCTCCATCTTTTTATATTCATTAACAATCATATCTTTTCCAGTGCATGTCCATATACACAGATTTATCATTACTTCTTATTCATTTGCATTTTAGTGCCAATCCAAAGAAGTAGGCTTACATACCAAACAACATACAATATTGGCATTTATAATGACCTAAATGGCTACCTTTACTGGAAGTCTTTATCTTTATGCTACTTTGAACCACTGTCTAGTTCTGACAGTGTTAACAAGAGACTGGCATTGCAAGAAACACTAAAGGTAGTTCTCTAGGTTAAAATAAAAAGATAGGAAAGAGAGGTCTGGAGGAGAAGACAGATTTGAACAGTATTAGCAAGAATAATTTAAGGACAAAGTTAGAGAAAAACTTTATATGAGAAATAAAACCAAAGGATAAGATGTTTAAATCAAGATTGGCCTTTACAGTAATATTAAATGTTAATGGATTAAACTCCCCAATTAAAAGATACAGATTGGCAGAATGGATTTTAAAATATAATACGGCTATATGCTGTTTACAAGAGACTCATCTTAGACTCTGGGATACAAATAGGTTGAAAGTGAAAGGATGGAGAAAAATATTTCATGCAAGATGTTACCAAAAAAAAAAAAAAAAGCAGGGGTAGCTATACTAATATGTGTCAAAACAGACTTTAAATGCAAAGATGTCATAAAAATAAGAAAAAAAAACACTAAAAGGGACAATTCACAAACAATACCTACTGTCACCACTGTTATTAAATATTGTGCTATAAATTCTAGAAAAAGCAATCAGGTAAGAAAATCACAAGGCATTCCAAAATTGGAAAGGAAGAAATAAAACTCATTTGCAGGATATGATCCTATATTTGGAAAATCCCAAGAAATCAATGAAAAAGCTACTTGAGCTAATAAATTCAGTAAAGAGGTAGAATACAGGATTAATGTGCAAAAATCAGTAAAACTTCATTACACTAGCAGTGACCTAACTGAAGAGACAGTTATGGAAAAAAAATTCTGTTTGTAATAGCAACTAAAAGAACCAAATATCTAGGAATCAACTTACCAAGGTTGTAAGGGATCTGTACAGAGAAAACTGCAAATCTTTGCTAAAGAAATCTAAGAAAACCTAAAACAGATGTAAAATTATTCCATGTTCATAGATAGGAAGGTTAAATGTCATTAAGATGTCAATTCTACACAAGTTGATCTACAAATTTAATGGAATACCAATAAAAGTCCCAGTAATTTACTTTGCAGTCTTGGAAAAGTTTAGAAGGCAAAGGGGCCCTGAATAGCCAAAAACATCCTATGAAAACAAGAATGGAGTGGGAGAGCTTACACTTCCTGACTAAAGCTTATTATAAAGCCACAGTGTTCAATAGAGCATGGTATTGGCAGAAAGATGGATATATTAATCATTGGAATCAAATTGAAATTTCAGAGATGGACACTCAGATCTTTGGTCAACTGATTAAAAAATTTTTTTTTAATTATTAAGGGGGTGTGAGGGTAGTTCACTTGTAGAATTCTTACCTGCCATGCAGGAGACCTGGTTTCAATTCCCAGCCCAACTATTTCACAAACAAAGAAACTAGCAAAAACAAACAAATGAAAAACCAAACCAAAAAAGCAAAATTCAACAAATGGTGCTGCAATAAGGGGATAATCACATGGAAAAAGAATGAAATGTGACCCCCGCCATACAGCATACAAAAAAATTTATTAGAGACAATGTGGTATTACAGAACAATCATGCTTTAAATAGAGGATTAGTTTGTTGTTCTTTTTCTTGTTCCTCCAATTGTACAGTTAGGTCTTTGATTGTAATTCTTCTTCTTTAATGTAAGCATTTAGGGTTATAAAACTTCACTCTCATGGCGCAGTGGCAGAATTCTCATCTGCCATGCCAGAGACCCAGGTTTGATTTCTGTGCCTGTTCACGTAAAAACAACAACAGCAACAACAACAAAACACTTTACTCTCAGCATGGCCTTCACTGCATCTCATAAGTTTTGTTGTCTCCTTTTCATCAATTTCAAGATAATTACCGATTTCACTTTCAATTTCTTCTTTGACCTTATGATTTTTAAGAACGTGTTATTTAACTTCCAGATATTTGTAGAATTTCCTGTGCTCCACCTGCTATTGATTTTCAGCTTCTTTCTGTTATGGTCAGAGGATGCCTTGTATAATTTCCATATTTTAAAATTTATTGAGACTTGTTTTGTGACCCAACATGTGCTCTGTACTGCAGAATCACCTGTGTGCACTTGAGAAGAATGTGTATTCTATTCTTTTGAGGTACAATGTTCTGATGATGAATTTAGGTCTAGTTCATTTATCACATTATTGAAGTTTTCTGTTTCCTTATTAATCTTCTGTCTGTATGTTCTAACTACTGATGATAGTGTTATATTGAAGTCTCCAACTGTTTGTAAAGGTGTTCTGTTTCTCACTTAAGTTTTTTTTGTCCTATATTTTAACATAGCTACCCCAGCATTTTTTGCCTACAAACAGTGCTTTGCATGGAATATCTTTTTCCAATCATTCATTTTCAACCTATTTTTTAGTCTTTTGGTCTAAGGTGAGTCTCTTGTAGACAACATATTGTTTGGTCATGGTTTTAATCAATTCTGCCACTATGTTATTTTATTGGAAAATTTTACCCATTAACATTCAGTGTTATTATTGTAAAGGCAGTACTTCAACCATTTTGTCCTTTGGTTTCTATATGTCTTTTTTTTTTTGGCCTCTCTTTTCTTGTATTGCAACCTCCTTTCGTATAGTTGTTATTTTGTAATGTATCTGATGGATATCATTCTCATTTCTTTTTCTGTATATTTTTAAATGATTTCTTTTTGGTTACCCTGGGGTTTATATTATACGACCTACATCTACCAGAATGGGAATGAGGGCTTGTAATTCTGTATAGCTTAATGTAATACTGGACACATCCCAGAGTATGTTGAGTGGGTAATTAAAAAGCATTGGCAGAGTTCCCTGAGGGATGGGAGAAAATATTTAGAACTATTGGACTTTACCAATGGGGAAATCTCCAATACTGTCTAAACAGTAGGGACTCCCAAGTCAATAGGCCAAGCCCTGGTCAGTTGATTTTTAACAAGCCCCCCAAAATCCATTGAACTAGAATAGAATAGTGTCTTCAATAAATGTGGCTGGGAAAACTGGACATCCATATCCAAAGGAATGAATGAGGACCCCTACTTCACACCCTATACAGCAATTAACTCAAAGTGGATCAAAGACCTAAACATAAGAAGACACTTCTATACAATTTCTAAAAGAAAATCTAGGGAAACATCTTCAAGACCTGGTGACAGGAGGTAGCTTCTTAGACCTTACACTCAAAATACATGCAATTCCTCAAGATTGAACACTTCTGTGATTCAAAAGGTAAAGAGGTATCCAACTCAGAGGTATCCAACTCAATGGCAGAAAATATTTGGAACCATGTATTTATAAGGTCTTGCTATCCAATACATATAAAGAAATTCTACAACTCAGCAAGAGAAGGACAAACAATCCAGTTTTAAAATGAGCAAAAGACACGAATAGACATTTTTCCAGGTAGGAAACACAAAAGGCACAAGAGCCCATGAGAAGATTTTCATCTTCATTAGGTATTAGGAAAATGCAAATCAGAACCACAGTGAGATGTCATCTCCCACCTGTAAGGATGGCCACTATTAAACAAACAGGAAACTACAAATATTGAGAAGGAGGTGGAGAAATAGGAATACTTATTCACTGCTGTTGGGAATGTAAAATGGTATAGCTACTATAGAAGACAGTTTGGTGGTTCCTCAGAAAACAAAATTTTGAATTGCTCTGTGACTCAGCAACTCTGCTACTTCATGTATAGCCAGAAGATCTGAAAGCAATGACAAGAACATTTTCTCACCAATTTTCTTAATGGCATTATTCACAATAGCCAAAGGACAGAAACAATACACATGTCCATCAACAGATGAGTGGATAAAATGTAGTATATATACATATGATGTAATATTGTGCTGCTGTAAGAAAGAATGAGGCCCTAAAGCATGACACAATGTGGATGAATCTTGAGGACATAATGCTGAGTGAAGTAAGGCAACCACAATGTGATAGATATTATATGATTTCACTAATGTGAACTATCTAGAAAGTGTAAGTTCAGACTCTTAAAGTGTAGAATATATGGAATCTAGAAATAGACTGAAGTTAGTGAAGGGGAAGTGGTGACCTAATATGTACAGAATTGTTAATGAAGTAGAACTGAAGTGGTGGGGAATGGATAGAGGCACCATTAGTTCATTGTATGGTAAGCAATAGAGCTGTATCCTAGGTGAATTTGATTGAAAGGAGTTGTTTAAAGTCATGTGTGTCAACAATTAACACTACAAATAAAAGTTCTTGCATGAACTACTACAAATGTATAGCACTTGTACAAAGAGTTAATAATTGAGTGGCATATGGACAAATAAAACCTATTGCATATTATTTTCCATACTTAACAGTAACCTAGATATTCTTTCATCAACAGTTACATGTATATCACAGCTATGCTAGAGTTAAATAATTTGGAGGGGTATAAGCAACATGGGGCATTTTGGGTTTTCTTTTGTGTGCATCTGTGTGTGCCTGTTATTTTTCCTCTGGAACAATGAAACATCAAAAACTGAGAGCTGATGATTGCATAACTATGTGAGGATACTGTGAGACATTGTATACTTTGGATTGAATATATGGTATGTGAATATATCTCAATAAAGTATACATATTCAGAAGAAATCAGATATTTAAAATGTAATGGTAAAGCTAAGCCTACTTATAATTATGCCTGCCATGCCAAGAGAACCTTTTTTTGCTCAGAGGTGGCCTCTCTAAGCCAAATTCTACAAATAAATTCATTACCCTCTCGCCTACATGGAACATGGACCATGACCCCAGTGATATAAGCTCCCTGACATCATGAGTGTGCCTTCTTGACCAAAAGGGGTAAAGAAGTGAAACAGAATAAAGTTTAAATGGCTAAGAGATTTCAAATAGAATTGGAAGGTCTTTCTGGAAGTTACTCTTATACAGGCTTCAGCCAGATATTATAGATTGCCACAGTATGCCAAGCCCCAACCAACAGTATTCTCCAAAACCCTACAGAATAGCCTGGGCTCTAAGATTGTGTAAATGTTTCACTTAATAAATTTGTTTTTTCAGAAACTTAAAGCCTCCATATTGTTTGTATGCCACATGAGTCTTGAAACCCAGAGGGACCAATCTCTACAAGAACTCCAACCATATTCATTCCTTTACCCCATAAGATTGACACTCCTTTCCAGCATGATGCAGTTAAAATGGTCATTGCCCTACTGAAGATTGAGAGGAATATCAGATGAGAGGGAATAGGTGTAACTGAGAAATTAGAATTTAGAAAATGATTATGACTATTGAATCATCATATGTAAGTTTCTTTTTACTCTCTAGCGTATTAGAATAGCCAGAGAAAATACCTGAAATCATTGCACTGTGATCCAGTAGCCTTGACCTTTGATAATGACTGTATAACCATATAGCTTTCATCTTGTGACTCTGTGATTGATTGTAAAAACTTTGTGCCTGAAACCCCTTTTATTTCATGTATGAGTATGTGGTAAAATATAGACGTGCGTGAATAAAAATAATAGATTGGGAATATAGGGGAAAATACTCTTACATAAACTATGGACAATTGTTGTAGTACTGCTGTTCTAGTTTGCTAGCTGCCAGAAAGCAATATACCAGAAACAGAACAGCTTTTAACAAGGGGAATTTAATAAGTTGCTAGTTTACAGTTCTAAGGCTGAGAAAATGTCCCGATTAAAACAAGTCTATAGAAATGGTCCAATTTAAGGCATCCGGGGAAAGATACCTTGGTTCAAGAAGGCCGATGTTCAATGTTTCTCTCTCAGCTGGAAGGGCACATGGCAAACATGGAGGTGTCTGCTGGCTATCTCGTGGCTTTACCAAAAGGGACTCTCTCCAAAATGTTTCCTCTTTTAAAGGATTCCAGCAAGCAACTCCACCTTCAGTGGGTGGAGACACACCTCCATGGAAATCATCTGATCAAAAGTTACCACCCACAATTGGGTGGGTCACATCTTCCTGGAAACAATCAAAATGCTCCCACCCAGCAATATTGAATGAGGATTAAAGGGCATGGCTTTTCTGGGGTCCACCATAGTCTCAGACCGGCACAACTGCTTTAATAATCTTTCATCAGTTGTTACAAATGTAACTACTGCTAAATATATAGAATTACAAAAAACATGCTATCATCAACTAACAAATTTTCCACATCAGTGCAAGTGTTGTTGTTGGAGTAGTGTAAGGGAATCCTGTATTTTATGCATGGTTGTTCTGACAACCTACAAATTCTCTAATGAAAAAAATTAAAAGCAAATGAAAAGATGCTCAGCTTCTCTATCAGGAATTTGCAAATCAAAACCACAATGAGATACCATCTCTCACACCTATTAGAATGGTCATTATAAAAAAACATCAGAAAACTGCCTATGCTGGAGCGTATGTGGAGAAATGGGCATAACTGTTCTCTGTTTATGGAAATGTAGAATGGTGCAGCTGCTCTGGCAGGCAGTTTGGCAGTTCCTCAGAAATTTAAATATGGAATTTTTATGATCCAGTATTCCCATTACAATTGTGTATATTTGGAAGAGCCAAAAGCAGGGACAGGCACAGACATTTGCACACTGATGTTTATGGTGGCATTGTCCCAACCCAAATACCCATCAGCTGATAAGTGGATCACTTGATAATGTATACATCAATCTTGTGGTATATTAATACAATTGAATTTTATGCAGCTGAATAGGCAGAATAAAGTCATGATGCATGCGACAACATGGATATACCTTGAGGACATTATGTTCAGAATGATAAGCTAGAAATAAAATGACAGATACTGTATAATGTCACTAAGATAAATTATAATAATCACACCTCAAGAGTTAAATTAGAGAGCACAGGTTAAGGATATAGAAAGAAGGCAGAGACTGGGTAGTCAATGCTTAAAGAGTACAGAATATTCAATAAGGTTGGTTGTAAAGGTTGTGAAATAGCACAATTCTTTGTGATGGTAGCACAATAGTGTAAGTGTAATTAACAAAGCAGAGTGTGAGTATGGTTTAAAAATTAAGGCTAGAGTCATGTATGTCACCAGAACTCAAGCTAAAGGATAAAAAATGTGACTATAACTTTGTGAAAGCTACAGTGGACAGTGATGGTGGTTAGCTATAAAAATATAAGAAAGTTTTTACATGAACAAGAATAATGTCACTATTACAGGGTGTTTAAAATGGGAAGGTTTATGGAAAAAATAAGAAGCTAAGGTCTATAGTAAACAGTATCATTTGAATATTCTTTCATTAATTGTAACAAAGGCAGTATACCAAAGCTAAATGTAAATAAGAGAGGGATATAATGGAGGCCTATGAAAGGATTTATGTACCCTAGAAAAGCCATGTTTTAATCCTGATCCCATTTTGTAAAGGCATTACAATAGGTTTTATTTTTTTCCCTTCTTTCATTGCAGGAGAAATGGAAATGTTCTCATGTAGATTGCAGTGGTAAATGCATAAGTATGTGATTATACCAGGAGCCATTGACTGTACACTTAGGAGGATTGTATGGAGTATGAATAAAACTTTTTTTTTATAAAATAAACTGTGCTACAGGCTGGAGAGGTTGTAGAAAAAAGAGTATACCTGTTTAAACTTGTGGGGGAATGGAATTGGGAAGATGCTTTGGGGCAGTGTGTCAGTTCCTCAAGAGGCTTAGCATAGAACTGCCATGTGATCTGACAATCCTGTTGCTAGATATGTACTCAGATGAACTACAGGCAGGGACATGTGTAGACATTTGAACATTGATGTTTATAGTGGCTCTGTTCATCATTGCCAGTGGATGGAGGCCCAGACATCCATTGAATGATGAGTGGAGGGGAGAACTGCAGTGTATATGTATGACAGAATATTGTGCAACTGCAGCAAGGAGTGTGGTTATGATGTGTGCAGTGACATGAATGAACCTTGGGGAAATTGTGTTGAATAAAGTGGGCCAGAAAGAAAAAGACAGATGAGTGATACCACTAATATGAACTATGATGAACAGACTCTGGAAGTTAAATTAAAGAGCATGGGTTATCAGGAGACGGAAAAAGGACAGCAAATGGACAGTTGATGCTTAAGGAGTACAGGATGTTTAATAATGTTGATTGTAAAGGTTTGGAAGCAGAATATTGCTGTGCGATGGTAACAAAGTGTTTTAGGTGTAATTAACAAGGCTGAGTGTGGGTATGGTAGTAAAATTTTAATTTTTACTCCTGGTCAAACAGATTTATGAAATGTATTTACCACTTTATCTTAGGAGTGTTAGTAAATATCTTTAACATGTCTTAGTATTATATGTTGTTTCCCCCACTAATTCCTTCCCACATCTTCCAACTCAGCTATCTGTTCCATTTTTGTCACTTTTATGTTAATAACAGATTTTCATACTCTTCATCTTTCCTTTATTTTATTTTTTAAACAGTAGTGTTAATTGAGATATATTCACACAGCATATAATCCATCCAAAGTATACAACCATTGTCTCAGTACTATCACCTAGTTATGGAGGCATTACAATAGGTTTTAGAACATTTACATTACTCCAAAAAGAAAAATAACAAATAGACATAAGAAAAGATAACTCAGAACACTCCATATATAGTACCCCCTTCTATTTTTGGCCTTTAGTGTTGATGTGGTACATTTGGTACTGTTTGTGCTGGTTTGAAAGGATTTATGTACCCTAGAAAAGCCATGTTTTAATCCTGATCCCATTTTGTAAAGGCAGTCATTTCTTATAATCTCTAATCAGTACTGTGTGTTGGAAACTTTGATTAGGATATCTCCATGGAGATGTGGCTCAATTGTGGGTATTAAACTTCATCAGATGGAGATGTGTCTCCACCCAATTTACATGAGTCTTGATTAGTTTACTGGAATCCTATAAAAGAAGAAATATTTTGGAGAAAGCTTCAGAATGCCACAGAACCACAAAGCAGAGTACACCAGTCAGTGACTTTTGGAGACGAAGATGGAAAATGCCTCCAGGGGAGCTTCATGAAGCAAAAGGCCTGTAGAGAAAGTCAGCTGAGACCACCATGTTCGCTATGTGCCCTTCCAGCTGAGAGAGAAACCCCGAACTTCATTGGCTTTCTTGAACCAAGGTATGTTTCCCTGGATGACTTAGATTGGACATTTCTATAGACTTGTTTTAATTGGCATATTTTCTCAGTCTTAGAACTGTAAACTAGCAACTTATTAACCCTCCCTTTTAAAAAGCCATTCCACCCACCTGCAGACAGAAGTGGGAGCAAGGCTGAATGCCTGATGTCAAGGCAATACTGCCAAACCTCACCCAGATTCAGGAATGTAACCAGTCAGAACAGTGGCAGTATCAGCAGTACAGCCATGGTGCTGGGAGCAGCGACCTGGAGGGAGCGCAAGGTGTGGGGAGACACCAGCTGCGCCGACTGGTGATAGAGCCAGAGTTTGGCTCTATTTTGACACCAACTTCGCACCATGAGTGAATATAAACTAGTCATTCTTGGCTCAGGAGGTGTTGGAAAGTCTACCCTGACCATGCAGTTTGTTCAAGGAATTTTTGTTGAAAAATACGATCCTATAATAGAAGATTCTTACAGAAAGTAAGTTGAAGTAGATGCACAACAGTGTATACTCGAAAACTTGGATACTGCAGGAATGGAACAATTTACAGCAATGAGGGATTTGTACATGAAAAATGGACAAAGCTTTGCATTAGCTTATGCCATCACAGCGCAGTTCACATTTAATGATTTACCAGATCTGAGAGAATAGATTCTTTGAGTAAAAGACACCAATGATGTTCCAATGATTCTGGTTGTAATAAGTGACTTGGAAGATGAAAGAGTTGTAGGAAAGGAGCAAGGTCAAAATCTATCAAGACAGTGGAACAACTGTGCATACTTAGAATCTTCTGTAAAATAAAAAGTTAATGTTAATGAGATTTTTTATGACCTAGTATGCAAATTAACAGAAAAACTCCAGTGCCAGGGAAGGCCTGCAAAAAGACATCATGTCAGCTTCTTTAATATACTAAATGCATTGTAGCTCTGAGCCAGTTCTGAAGAACTGTCGCCCAATTCAACAGTGCTGCCCAATTCAACAGTGCCACCATTTTAAATGGATTTTCCTGTGGTGGTAACCCTTTAAGAGGTGGATGAAGTTTCTACATCAGTTTGCACATCCTAATCACTTTTCAGTATCACAAGAGAGATTTTTACTTATATAATAGTCCTAGAGTATGCAACTGGTAAAACCAGAGGCTACATCCAGTATTACTGCTTAAGAGATATTCTTCATCCACCAATATTGTTCATGTATTAAAATGGTGTACTGTATACTTTAACACACCCCATAAACTTTGTATTGGAGAGTACAATAATGTAAAAATCCTAAAAGCACCACTATTTTAGCTTAATAAAAGAAAGTTCAAACAGCACTGATACAGACTTCTCCAGATAACTTTGTTTCTTTGATATCTGTAGCTTACTGTAATTTTTTTTTAAGAAATTCAAGGTCATTATCATTGAATTGCACTTTTGATTGACACAGCTATATAGTTTTGTTAATTTTTGAGAAACATGTAGAGAAAGTGGTCTTGTCTTTAAAATATAATAGTCCTTTCAGTAAAATGTCTTAAAGACATTGTCTTTAATATCTGTTGGGAAGGAAGTATCCAGACTTTTCATATCTTATTATATATTTCCTTTTTTTTTTTTTACATAGGGAATGGTGTTTATAGTTGTGTGTACAGTGGGAGTCTACAACAAGAAGTGTTTATTTTCAAACAATTTTTTAATGACTTAATTTTTTATAAATCATTTTCAGGCTTCTGCAGCTGTAGATTCTCATGGTGAATCCCTTGCTTGCTCATGCATTAGTATATTTGCAATACCAAATATATAGGTTTAGCATTTTTGTCTGTCAGTGATTGTTTCACATGTGTAATGTTTTGGTTGAGATGTTAAATGGTGGAGAAGTACTGTGGATGTGGGAAGTAATTTTAATCATGTGTAATTGCTCACAAGGCCTAATTTGTAGTAACTATTGCTGTTTTATTTAACAATGCTTTGTTGCTTTGTATGCATTAATGTTTGGGTGTAAAGATGGTGTGTCTATTCAACAGGGAGCCACAGTATTTAAATTGAACAACCTAATGTTACAACTACTTTGAGGTGGCCAAATGTAAACTAAAAGCCTTAATTAAAGTGGTACAATTTTGTATAATTTAGCATCAGTAGTTCAATAAATTTGGATTGCCATGCAAGGGCTTGCGTTATTTAAAAAAAAAAAAGCCATTCCATTTCTGGTATATTGCATTCCAGCAGTTAGCAAACTAGAACACTGTTGATTAGAGCATATTAAGATATTGTTTAACTCTAGTCTGCATCTTACAATAAGTACTTCCCCCCCATATACCAGTCTAGTATTAACTCTTTGTACAACTGTCAGACATATGTACTCATCCATGAAAGAGTTTAGTGTTAATCATAAACATAATCCATCAAAATTTTTACTGTGTTCTGACCCCAAATTTTACCCTCTGACTTTACTTCTGGTGACATATATGATTCTAAACAATCACTTTCAACCATATTCCCCTACATTTTAGGACTACTATAATATGAATAATTAGATAACAGCACCTGTATCTATTCCCAAACATTTAAGTTCAACCTTTTAAAAATTGCTGTACATATTAGGCAATCCCTCCCCATTCTCTAGCCTCATTCTATATCCTGGTAACCTATATTCTAAGTTTGATTACTTTGGTTATATATATCCTAATTAGTTCATATCAATGAAATCATATAGTATTTGTCCTTTTGTATCTCACTTACTTCACTTAGCATTATGTTCTTGTGGTGAATTCATGTTGTCATGTGCTTCAGACTTCATTCTTTCTTACTGCTGAATAATATTCCATTGTATGTATATACTACATTTTGTTTATTCATTCAACTGTTGATGAACACTTTGGTTGTTTCCACCTTTTGGCAATTGTGAATTATGCTGCTATGAACATTGGTGAGTGTGTATCTGTTTATTTCCCTGCTTTCAGATCTTCTGAGTATATACTAAGTAGTGGAATTGCCATGTCATACGGCAATTCAATATTCTGAGGAACCACATATTCCTCAGCAGCTGTACCATTTTACATTCCCACCAGGAGTGAATGAATGCTCCTATTTCTCTACATCCTCTCCAACACTTGTAGACTCCTGTTTAATAGCAGCCATTCTAATGGGCTTGAGATAATATCTCATAGTTTTGATTGGCATATCCCTCATAGCAAGTGAAGATGAGCAATTTTTCATGTGTGTTGAAACCATTTCTGTTTCCTCTTTGGAGAAATATCTATTTGTATCTTTGGCTCTTTTTTTAATTTTCTTTTTGTCTTTTTATTATTGAGTTGTAGGATTTCTTTATATATTTTAGATAGCAGATCCTTATCAGATATGTGGTTACCAAGTATTTTTTCCCATTGATTCATCTGCCTTTTCAGACTACTGAGAAAGTTATTTGATGTACAGAGATATCTAATCTTGAGGTGGTCCCATTTATCTGTTTTTCTCATTGCTGGGGCTTGGCATGTAAGGTCTAAGAAGCTCCCTCCTATCACTGTGTCTTAAAGATGTTTCTCTATTTATTCTTCTAGGAGTTTTAGGATATTGGCTCTTATACTTAGGTCTATGATCCACTTGGAGTTAAATTTTGTATAGGGAGTGAGATACAGGTCCTTTTTTTATTCCTTTGGATATGGATGTCCAGTTCTCCCAACACCATTTATGGAAGATACTATTCTTTCCCAGTTTAGTGGGTTTGGGGGCCTTGCCAAAAATCAATAGACCATAGATCTGAGGATCTATTTCTGAGCTCTCAGTTCATTTCCATTGGTCAAGATGTCTGTTACGCCAGTGCTGTTTTGACCACTGTGTTCTTTGTATTCAGAGTGTTACGTGTCTGAGTGTATCTGAAAGGCAGATGTCAGTTCACATTGACAGCAATGTTACTGGAACTCCAGAAATATTTTGAGCTACTTCTTCATTACTGTCATTTTGAGCATCACATCTAGGACATTGATAAGGAAGGCCCTGTGTGAACCCAAATTTCTGGCACGTTTTAGGAGTTAATGACCTTCAAAATGTCACTGTAGACTACCCAGGAAGAGTAGGCCTTGCTAGACCCATCCCATAGAAAGCTGTTCAGAGAAGTGATGCTGGAGAATATAAATCATTTGGTCTTAGTGGGTGAGTGTTAGACTTTATATGTCATTTAGATCTACTCTATCTACTACATACCTATGTATCTACTATATATCATCTACTTATTCAAGTATCTGTGCCAACTTCTCCATATTTTTGTGTAACTTTTTAATATTCTTTATACTTTTATATTTTATATGGTTAAAATATTTAAATTATTTATAACACATACAACTGCCTAAACGATATGTTTCCTTACTTTTAACTTCCTTCCGTCTCATTAGAAGTTAATCTTCCTCACCACAAATAAATATCTTTCTTGAATCTAATCTCCAGCACTTAGAGCTGTGCTGGGAAGTCAATGAATAATAGTCAAATGAATTAATAAGTGACTAAACAGTTTGAAATAATCATTCTGCTCCAAGGACCATGCTGAGGCTTCAGAACATAATAATAACCATACCATGTATATCCTTTATCATATAGAATTATATTGTTTTGTGGACAATGAACATAAATTATATTTATGTTCATTTATCATTTTTGAAATTAATAACCATGGTGGAACCATAGAATTTATCCCCATTTAGAATGTGGAGATTCTGCAGTCTTTCTCTGATATTGTGCATGAGCAGCAACAATTAGAGGTCTCCACCATAATGGTAAAAAGGTCAAACATTATCCATTTGCTGGTGGAATATTGTCAATGTTCTGTTTCCAAATGTCTTTGAACTTGTGCATGGCCAACAACAGTCATAGGTCCCCACTGTAATGGGAACAAGGACAGAAGTTACTCTATTGCTGGTGAAACATTGTGAGCGTTCTATGTTCAAAGTACTTTTGCCTTGCTGGACTTCAGTGCTTATATTTTTCCTTGCTAGCCTGCCAAGGATTTGATAATGCACAGTTATTTACACTTAACTCAAAATCTAGATGTCTTTTTTCCTACAAACAGGATGCTAGGTCTTCAAATCAGATGTGCTTTTCCAGTTGGTCAAGAAGAGGAAGTGTGGAGAGAAGGAATAGGATTTTTCCAAAACCAAATTCAGGGTGAGCTCTAGGAACCTGTGCATCAGTACAGGAGGGCCTCATCAGTTAGTGAGAAGGTTCTTTGAAATATCAACTTCAGATTTCATTAAGTGAGTTATGATTTCTGAAATGTAGAAAAGGACATTGAGGGATTTTTCTTCATATGTGGCCCTTATTCCGTATACTTAGCAAGCTCTATACAAGTGTCTTTGTATTTAGGGAACAGATATTCGTGAACTGTTGGAATTCAACTTTCACATAATGATCCTTGTCCTGGTTGTATTCTTGGAAGATTCTACCTCTTTTTATATCCCTGACATCCCAGCTTCTTTTTCTTTTTCTCATATTTCAATCAGAAAAATCTGTTCTGATTGCTATTGTCCTATAACATTTTCTTCTGCTTAAAGTATTTCTTAATTTGATATTCTTTGCCAGTTAAGTGCCATTGTTTGAAACATACTGACGGGGTATTTGGGATTTTAACATTTTTTTTTCACTCTAATGGTTTTCTAACAGTTTATTTTTTCTCAGTAATTATAATCATGAAAAGTGCCTTTAAAAAACAAGAAATGATATTCATACAGTCTACCTGCAGGAAAGACATTTCTAATATCATGCCATTGGTAAGCTTCATGGGTATGAATCTTAGTCTTCCAAATAAGTACCCGTAGGTGCAATAATTACAAATTCAGGTACAGTCACTCAGGTATAATTAATGTTGAGATTAACTGCTAATCAGCAAAAATCAGTGATAATTTGAATTTAAGGAAGAATTAAACTGACAACCAAACTCTAACCTGAGTTCTTATAAGAAGAAAATTGCATGAACCTAGTTCATATGCATAAACTTTGAAATATCATGAAGTTTCAAATTCATCTGTTGGCTCTGCAATTGGAATGCTATAATAAATAAAATCTGTGAATGAAGGAGAAAAATGTGTATATAAAACTAACATGCAGGAGATTTTAATTAGAGACTATCATCAAATGATTAGTCTAGATTCATATTTAGGGAAATGAAGAAATTAATGAATATATACAAATATTTTACTATATCTCATCTAATTCCCCACAGCAGATATCTGACACTCAAAAGAATTCCATTAAATCTAATTATTTGCAAGAAGATTCCACTCACAGATCCACAGTGAATCAACAAGCATTAATTCAAATGAGAAAGAAACCAGCTTTCTGTAAAACACTTACAGGAGTCCTCAGTCACCAATCATCTTTTAATCACACTAGAAGTAAGTCACACAAATACCATCAAAGTACTAAAGCCTTTATTTAAAGTTCTGAAAATGGACAGTACAATGGAATTCTCATTGGAGATAAAACCCTTTGAATGCTTTCTGTGTGGAAAAGCTTTTAGTCATTGCTATTCTTTTAAAGAACATGAGATATCTCGCAAGGGAGAGAAACTCAATAAATGTCATCTATGTGGAAAAACCTTCAGTTAGTCTCATCTCTGCCAGCGTGAGAGAGATCACAAAGTAGAGGAACCCTATGCGTGTCTTCTTGGTGGGAAAACCTTCAGTCTTTCTGTTCATTTTTGACAACACGAGAGAATTCACACTGGAGAGGAACCCCATGAATCTCACTTATGTGGTTAAAGCCTTCAGTCATTACTCTCCCCTTAAATGACATGAGAGACCTCACACTGCAGAGAAGCTCCATAACTGTCATCTATGTAAAAAAGCCTTCTATCATTGCTGTTGCCTTATAAAACATGAGAGAACTCACACTGGACAGAAACCCCATGAATGTCATCTGTGTGGGAAAGCTTTCAGTCAGTACTCTTATATATATATATATAGACAGAAGTCAGGGGTACAGCAACTCTCCAGCCTTTTGCCACAATCTTTTCCGCAGGGACCTTGATCATTTTTCCATCCCAAAAGACATCGCACTGGTCTATTATATTGATGACATCATGTTGGTTAGACCTAGTGAGCAAGAAGCAGCAACTACTCTAGAGTTACTGTTTTTTTTTTAAGGAATTTGTATGGCAGGACGTGAGATAAATCCAACAAACATACAGGGGACTTCCACCTCAGTGAAATTTCTAGGTGTTTGGTGGTTTGGAGCATGTCAAGATATTCCTTCTAAGGTGAAGGATAAGCTGTTGCATCTGGCTCCTCCTGTGACCAAAAAAAGAGGCACAATCCCTAGTTGGCCTCTTTGGATTTTGGAGACAATATATTTCTCATTTGGGTGTGCTACTCCAGCCTATTTACCGAGTGACCGGAAAAACTGCTAGTTTGAGTGGGGAATGGAACAAGAGGAGGCTCTGAGACAAGTCTAGGCTGCTGTGCAAGTTGCTCTGCCACTTTAGCAATATGATCCAGCAGATCCAATGGTACTTGACATTGTCAGTGGAAAATAGGGATGCTGTCTGGAGCATTGGCAGCCCCTATAGGAGAATCACAAAGCAGATCCTTATGATTTTGGAGCAAAGCCTTATCATCCACTGCAGAAAATTACTATCCTTTTGAGAAACAGCTTTTAGCCTGCTACTGGGCAGACTTAGTAGAGACTGAATACTTAACTATGGGCCACCAAATTACCAGGAGACCTGAGTTGACTCTCATGAGCTAGGTGTTGGTTGGCCCATGAAGCCATAAAGTTGGATGTTTTATCATAAAATGGAAATGGTATATGAGAGATAGGGCTCGAGCAGGTCTTGAAGGCACAAGTAAGTTACAAGAGGAAGTAGCCCAAATGTCCATGACCCCCAACCCTGACACATTACTTTCTCTTTCCCAGATCAAAGCTATGGCCTCTTGGGGAATTCCTTACAGTCAGTTGACTGAGAAAATTCAGGCCTGGTTTACAGATGGTTATACACAATATGCAGGGATCATCCAGAAGGACAGCTTCAGCACTACAACTTCTTTTTGGGATACCCTTAAAGGGTAGTGGTAAGAGAAAATCCTCCCAGTGGGAGGAACTTTTAGCAGTGCATCTGGTTGTTCATTTTGCTTGGAAGGTAAACTGGCCAGAAGTGCATTTGTATACTGACTCATGGTCTGTTTCTAATGGTTTGCTCAGATGGTCAGGGACTTGGAAGGAGTGTGATTGGAAAATTGGTGGCAAGTTGGTCTGAAGAAGTGTATGTGGATAGATCTTCTGAGTGAAGATTTTGTGTCTATGTGAATACTCACCAGAGGGTGACTTTAGCAGAAGCTTTTAATACTCAACTGGTAAGATGACCCATCCTGTGGATACAAATTATCCTCTCTTCAGCCACTCCTGCAATTGCCTAATGGGCTCAAAGTGGGCATGGTGGTAGGGATGGAGGTTATGCATGGGCTCAGCAACATGGGCTTTCACTAACCAAGGCCAACCTGGCTACAGCTACTGCTGAGTGCCCAATCTGCCAGCAGCAGAGACCCACACTCTGTGTCCAATATGACACCATTCCCTGAGGTGATCAGTGTGCTACATGGTAGCAGGTTGAACCACCTCCATCATGGAAGGGGAAGCGATTTATTCTAACTGGAATAGACACATACTCCAGATATGGGTTTGCATTCCCTGCATGCAATGCTTCTGCAAAAGCTGTCATCTGTGGACTTATGGAAGGCTTTATCCATGGTCATGTTATTCCACACAGCAGTGCTTCTAATCAAGGAACCCACTTCACAGAAAATGAAGTGTGGGAATGGGCACATGCTTATGAAATTCTCTGGTCTTACCATGTTCCCCATCATCCAGAGGGAGCTGTGTTGGTAGAATGGTGGAATGGCATTTTGAAGACCCAAATATGGTGCCAACTAGGTGGCAATACCTTTCAGGGTTGGGGCAATGTTGTCCAGTAGGCTGTGTGTGCTCTGAATTAGCATCCACTCTATGGTTCTGTTTCTCCCATAGCCAGGATCCATGGATCTGGGAATCAAGGGATGGAAATGGATTGGCACTACTCACTATCAACCATAGTGACCCACTAGGAAAACTCTCGCTTCCTGTCCCTGAAACTTTGAGCTCTGAATAGTCTGTCTACAGGTCTTGGTTCCAAAAGGGGGAGTGCTCCTACCAGGAAACACAATGATTCCATTGAACTGGAAGTTAAGACTGCCACCTGGCCACTTTGGGCTTCTCTGGCCATGGAATCAACAAGTACAAAAGGGGATTAGTCCTCTGTCTGGGGTGATAGGTGATTGATCCTGACTATCAAGAGGAAATAGGACTGCAACTACACAATGGAGGTAAAGATGAATTTTCCTAGAATACAGGAGATCCCTTGGGGTGTCTCTTAGTATTACCATGCCCTGTGATTAAAGTCAATGGAAAACTGCAATAACCCAATCCAGGCAAGACTACAAATGGTCCAGAAACTTCAGAAATAAAGGTTTGGGTGACCAGACCTGGCAAAGAACTGCTGCCAGCTGGAGTGCTTGCTGAGGGTAAAGGAAACATGGAATAAATAGTACAAGAAAGTAATGATAAATATGAACTATGACCACGTGGCATGTTACAGAAATAAGGACTGTGATTGTATGAATATTTCCTCCCCTTTTTTATGAATATGTTTGCATTTGTACATCAACAAATATCTTGTTTTCCTCTTAACATATAACATAAGTTGTATTGCTCATGTTATAGTATTTAAGTCATAAGGTATGAAGCTTAAAAGTGAATGTTACCTAAGAATTTGCACCCTATTATCAGAGAGATGTAGCACATTTCCAGTTGTGCACAGACAATTGAGTATTTTTAGGCAAAATATATGCACTGTTGTGTTATATTTTGAAATTAAGTTTGTTTCAGGGTGATGTATATAGCTGCCAAAATGATAAAGGGTGGACTTGTGATGGTTAGGTTCTGGTGTCAACTTGGCCAAGTGATTATGTCCAGTTGTCTGGTTAGGCAAACACTGGCCTGACGATTGCTGCAAGGATATTTCATGGCTGGTTGATAAACTGGAAGGCTGGTGTATTAAATCATCAGGGAGCTGATTCCATCTTTGGCTGTATAGATCTGTGATCAACTAAGGCCCGTCTCCACCAGTGAGATGATATGATCAGTGGAAGGTTTTCAAGGAAGAAGAAAGACTCTTTTACTGCTTCTTCAGCCAGCACTCATCTCCTGTGGAATTAATCTAGACACTCATCAGAGCTGCCAGCTTCACAAACTGCCCTATGAATTTTAGACTTTTTCATTTCCAGAGTTGCATGAGACATGTTTTTAAATCTCATATTTACAGATATCTCCTGCTAGTTCTGTTTCTTTAGAGAACCCTGATTAATATAGTGCACTCCTAATTCCTATAGAGCTGGCTATTTTAAAAGTTGAGACCCATGTAAAAAAAAAAGATAATATGGAATCTAAAGGAAATTCTGTAGCAGATCATTATATCAAATAAACATATGTCAAGAAATAAACAGGCAAGTTCCACCAATTACACTGAACCAAGACCCTTATTTAATACCCTTTTTGATATGTTTATCTGTAGTCATTCTTATCATTTCCTATATCCCCTTGTTGTCATCACCCACAATGACACTTTCATTCTATTCTTTCCTTAACATTATGGTTTTTATATCAGAACATACTTATTCTAATGATATTATTAGATTACCCCAAACAGTTGCCACTGCCATCCATTGTAATGACTTCCGGATTTGCATTCCATCACCAGAGCCCCATGGTAGAAACCTCAGGACAATTGTGACCTCACCAATTGAGACCACTTACAGCTAAAATGATAACTGACTGTGAACAAATCAACCCCAAATTTGCAAGTATCTCTCTTTCCCAGAAAAATAACCAATTATTATAATGTATTGATCAAACTGTAAATAATTCTAAATTTAACAACTTTCATAAGGCAATGGGCCAAATATTTGCAATCTAAGAGAGAACCATAGATATCCAAATATTAAGCCAGATAAAGTGAGGCTTTGTTTCTGACCTTGTGCCTGTGAGCAATTCCTTTTCTCCTGGATGAGCATGTGCCCTTACTGGAGACTATTTCCTCTGTAACCTGGTGGCCTGGCTCTGTTTGTCTCAGACTAATACCTCATGCCCTTTAGGATTAGTATTCTGAGATTTGTTTGTATTTCTATTTAGAAAAACAAAAACAAAAACAAACTTGTAATTCTTTAAATCACCAAGACTGGAAATTCCACCTCAGATGTGAGCTACAAAATGAGGCCACAATTATTCAGACATACAACATAGGGAAATTGCTGACTGTTTATTCTAACAGAGAAGGTTCTCATTGGTAGAATCATAAAAAATGGAAAAGTGTGAAAGAAACCTATCACCAACTCTGGTTAAAAATTAATAAAGACACCATCTCTGCTCTAGATGGAATGCAGATCATTTTCAATTCATTGACATGAGTAGTGATGGACAATCACATTGATCTAGATCTCTTTTGGGGCTGTCCTGGTGGTGTCTGTACCGTTGCTAATATTTCTTATATTTGGATTAATGAAACAGGCAAAGTAGAACAGGCTATGCATCATCTTAAAGAAAAAAAACTATTTGACTTTCTAAGGTTGACCAGCCTGGATCGAGGAATTGTTCTCTTGGCTTGTATTGGACAACTGGTATTCCAGGTTCTGAGGCCCTCACAAGGATTATTAATTACTCTTGCTTCTATCATAGGGGTCATGATGCTAGTCTGTTGCATTCTGTCCAGAGTTATAATTATTCTATGTTGCTGTTCTCTCATCATCTGATCACTATGATGATACAACAACTAAAACAATCAACTTGTGGTCTAGCAAGTTCTATGATGAAAATCAACAATGTTTCTGAGCAGTAAAGATATGAATTCTAGCTTTCTATGCATTGGTCAGTTTCTTACAAGTGAAAGAAAAAACAAAAATGAGAACTGAAAGACTATAAATACAAAACAGGAATGACCAGGAAATTCTAACCCATCCTGCCGTGTTGAGGGTGTTGTGTACCCCAGAAAAGCCATGTTCTTTTGGACCTGGTCTAGTCTTGTGGAGCCAGACTTGTTGTTTAAGGTGGGATCTTTTTTTATTAAGTTGTTTCCATGGAGATATGATCCACCCAATTGTGGGTGGGATGTTTTGATTTGGTGATTTCTATGGAGAGGTGTCTCCACCCATTCATGGTAGGTCTTAATCCATTTACTGTCCTTTAAGAGGGAACCATTTTGGAAAAAGCTTCAGAGCTGACACAGACAGAGATGTTTGGAGATACAGAAAGAAAATGCCCCCAGGGAAGTGTTTGCAACCAGAGGCAAAGGACTAGCAGATTCCAGCCACATGACTTCCCACCTGATAGAGATATTCCAGAAGTCATGAGCCTTTCTTGAATAAAGGTATCTTTCTCTGGATGCCTTACCTTGGGCATTTTTATGGCCTTAGAACTATAAACTTGTTACTAAAAAAATTCCCTTTATAAAAGCCAACCCACTTGTGATATGTTGTATTTCCAGTAGCATTAACAAACTAAAACACCCACTATCAGTATTATTCAATCAGAATACTCTAGTGTACAGCCTGCAACAACTGGTTCAGCAATTGGGCACTATCTATAGTAAACATCTCAGAAACCAAACCACAGTCCCTGTAAAAATCAACCCAAAATAGCCATGACTTAATCAATAATTGATAGTTTTATTAATATATGGCCCTAATTTCAACCTGGGACCAACCAGAGAAAGCCAAATAAGCCGACCTCAAGCCTCCCATACCAAGAGCCTTCCATCATAGAGTACTTGAAGTCATCACTTTATTGCCCTATAAAACTTTCTGATTTCCCTGCCTGCCTTTGAGTCTGTGCAAAATGCAAGTGATTCTGGCTCAATCCTTTGCTATCGCAAGATTGGAATAAGTAGCGTTTTTCTGCACTTGGGCACTCTATATTAATTTCCAAAGTTGTTTCTTTTTTTAATTAATCTCCATGACTGTACTCCCAACATTTCCCTAGAAATAATATTACTGATTTCTTATCTATTGTTAATACATATATTTTATGACATCATTTTCAATTATGACAAAAGAACAATATTTAGTCACATGGCACATGTCAACACATAGTGCATTATTCCAGAAACATTACTCTCATTATTATAGTGTAAATCATAAAGTGCTGCTTAGAACTAGAACTCAATTGGAGCATATTCCCCTAGGGACTTCTCCTGTGGATTTTAACCACATAATAAGTACAAATAATTTAATGAATCATATTCATACTGTTCTAAAATACATTTTGTGCTCTACAAGTAAGAGGATATTTCAGAATATTTTGGTAGATAGAACCAAAATATTCAAGTTTGACTCTACTATGAAATCTCCAGTACTAGTGTTCTAGTTTGCTAGCTGCCAGAATGCAATATACCAGAAACAGAATGGCTTTTAAAATGGGGAATTTAATGAGTTGCTAGTTTACAGTTCTAAGGCCAAGAAAATGTCCCAATTAAAACAAGTCTATAGAAATGTCCAATCAAAGTCATCCAGGGAAAGATACCTTGGTTCAAGAAGGCCGATGAACTTCAGGGTTTCTCTCTCAAGTGAGAAGGCACATGGCGAACATGGCATCATCTGCTAGCTTCTTCTCCTGGCTTCCTGTTTCATGAAGCTCCCCAGGAGGTGTTTTCCTTCTTCATCTCCAAAGGTCTGGCTGATGGACTCTCTGCTTTGTGGTGCTGCAGCGTTCTCTGCTCTCTCTGAATCTCTTTCTGCAAAATGTTTCCTCTTTTATAGGACTCCAGTAAACCAATCAAGACCCACTCAAATTGGTGGAGACATGTCATCCCCTAATCCAGTTTAACAACCATTCTTGACTAAATCACATCAACCAGGGAGATGATCTCATTACAGTTTCAAATATACAGTATTGAATAGGGATTATTCTACCTTTAAGAAATGGAATTTATATTAAAACATGGCTTTTCTTAGGGGGCATACTTCCTTTCAAACCAGCACAACTAGATACATTGGTTTCTGCCTACTGCATATGTGAATAGAATGTACCCATCAACTCTAATATATGTAGAGTTCTATCTCAGAAATATAAATCCACACTTATTGAAGAACAACAACAAAAACACATTTATGAAACTTAGAAATTGTTTGCAGTAGTTATACTATTTGGGGAATGTGAAAAGATAGAACACAATCACAAAACCTAACTTTATAGCCATTTTAATCATAATAAGTTTCCTGGGAATTTTTCTGGAATGAAAAATGTTTAAGTGCACATTAGCAATTGCAAAACGTAGTATATGTAGTTAAAGGATGGAACACCTGGCTCAAGAATCTGGTCATGTACATATTTCAATTATTTGGTTATACTGGTAACTTTGAGAGCCAATATCTGTTCATTTTTAAAAACAAATACATTTGATGACAAAATTCAATTATATGAGTCTCCATTAATAAAAATTAAAATAGTTAATACTTTGCATATTTCTGTTTCATGTATTTAATTTTCTGTCTCTAACTTATTTTTGTCTTATTGGGTATTTAAATATATGGTTATTTTAAAGTGTAAGCTTTCTAGAGAAAATTGAGCATTATGCACATCTTTTATTTAATTATTTAAGCCATAAATTCATACTTTTAGACTCTAAATCCTATGATATTTACTTGTGTCATTGTGGACTCAGGTACATCATTGAACTGTTAGCAGGCATTGTGTTATGGCTAATATTTTTCCTGTGACTCCTAATAAATACTTTTTAATTGACAGATTTATTTCATCATATTCAGCAATGTTTGTATTTTATTCTTTCAATTTTGCTTTTACCTCTACTATATAAATACTTTCATCTCAAGTGATATTTCTCCTAGAGTCAGTGTAGGTTGTTGATGTGTTCCTATGAAGTTGTGCATTTCATCTAAGTTGTTTAGTTTGTTGGCATACAGTTGCTCATAATACTCTCTTATGATCTTTTTTGATTTCTGTGGGGTCAGTAGCAATATTCCCTCTCTGTTTTATTTTATTTATTTGCATCTGCATTCATTTCTTGTGTGTGTGTGTCAATTTTATTGATTTTCTCAAATAACCTACTTCTGGTTTTGATTATTTTCACTATATTTTTAAAAATTCTGTTTCATTTCTTTTGCTCTAATCTTTTCTATTTCTTTCCTTCTGTTTTCCTGGGGTTGGTTTGCTATTCGTTTTCCAGTTCCTTCAGATGTACATTATGTCTTGATTGTAGTTCTTTTTTCTTCTAAAATGTAGGTGTTTTTGGCTATAAATTTCCCTTGTAGCACCACTTTCATTGCAACACCTAAGTTCTCATTTTTATTTGTCTTGAGATATTTACTGATTTCCCTTGTAATTTCTTCTTTGAATCACTGATTGTTTGAGTGTGTGCTTTAACCTCCAAAAATCTGATAATTTTTCAATCCTCCACTTTTATTGATTGCCAGCTTCATTCCATTATGATCAGAGAAAATGTTATGATTTCACACATTTTTAATTTATTGAGACCAGCGTTTTTATCCAACAGGTGGTATATCCTGGAGAATGATCCGTGAGCATTTGAGAAGAATGCCTATCCCTGTAAGGATGCAATAGTCTATAAATATCTGTTAGGTATGGTTCATTTATCATATTACTCAAGTTCTCTGTTTCCTTATTTATTGATCTTCTGTCTAGATTTTTTATCTACTGATGAGAGTGGTTAACTGACGTCTCCAGCTGTTATTGTAGAGGCATCTTTTTCTCCCTTCAGTATTGCCAGTGTTGCCACATGTATTTTGGGGCATCCTGGTTAGGTTTATATATTTAAGTTGTCATCTCTCCTTGATAAAATATCCCTTTTATTAATATATAGTGTCCTTCATTGTATCTTTTATCAGTATTGCACTAAATTCCATTTTTTTTCTATATTAGTCAAGCTACCCTGCTCTTTTTGTGTTTACTGTTTGCATAGAATATCTTTTTCCAACCTTTCACTTTCAACCTACTTGTGTTCTTGGGTCTAATGAGAATCCCTTGTAGACAGCATGCAGATAGATCATATTTATATATTTCAATCTGTCAGTCTATGTCTTTTGATTGTGAAGTTTAATCTATTAATATTCAATTTTGTTACTGTAAATACAGTAATTCAATAATTATTTCCTTTGGTTTTTATATGTCATGTCATATTTTTGTCTTTTTTACACTTTTAGTTACCCTTATTGGTATACTTCATTTCTACACTCTCCTCCAAACCTCTTGTCCTGTCTTTCCCTTTCATCCTGTAACACTCCCTTTCTTGAAGGTCAAATCTCTCGTTGTCAACTTCTCCCATTTTCTGTTTATCTGTGTATATTTAGAATTCTGGCAAGCTTTGTTAGATAAAGAATTTTTGGTTGGGAGTTTTTCTGTTTCAGTATCTTAAATGTTTCCTCCCATTGCCTTCTTTTCTTCATGGTTTCTGCTGAGAAATGAGAACATATTCATAGAGAGCTTCCTTGTATGTGATGAATTGATTTTTCCTTGCTTTTTTCAGAATTCTCTCTTTGCTACTTCACATTCTGATTAGTAAATGTACTGGAGTAGGTCTATTTGGCTTTACTTGGTTTGGAGTATGCTGCATATCTTGGACCTCTATATTAATGTTTCTTAGGAGTTGAAAAATTTTACCATTATTTCCTCAAATATTCTTTCTGTCCCAGTTTCCCTCTATTCCCCTTCTGAGACACACATTTTGCTTATATTTGTGTGCTTTCTGCTATCATTCAATTCCAAGACCCTGCTCAAATTATTCCACTCTTTTCCCTATTTATTCTATTGTCTGTAAGATTTCTCATGTCCTATCCTCTCATTCATTGATCCACTATTCTGAATTTTCAAATCTGCTGTTGTACATATCCATTTTATTTTTATAACTTCTATTGTGCCCTTCATTCCCATTATTTTTTGCATGCTCTTAAATTTTTCTTTATGCTCACCCAGTGTTGTATTTTTGGCCTTTACCTCATTTGACACATTTCCTTCATCTTGAACTGATTTAGGAGATGCATCTGAACATCATTAATTAGCTGTTTCAACTCCTGTATCTTCATCTGAAGAAGACAGAAGAGACATATATCCTTTTTTTTTTTTTTAGCATAGCTTGTGATTTTTTGCTGATGTCTGGGCATCTGATATCTTAGTGAATTTATTCTGGAAGTCAGTTTCTCTCTCTTGCCTAGGATTTATTTTGTGATTTGCTTTTACTATAGCTCCTCCTTGATGCTTGGTTCAACTTATTAGAATAAGAATTAAGAATAGTTCCTTAAGAATAGTTCCTGTCTAATGAGTCAGAATTTTTTAGCTCTTATTTATCTGATTTTTTCCCCTGAATATAGTGCATTTTTGAGATTGCACAATCTGTGTAATGGTTTCACCTCAATGAAATTCTTCAATTTACCTGATCCTTCTCTGGGTAACTTGATCTATTCTGTTTTATTTTTGTTGTTTACTTGCTTTTTTGCATCGGCCAACATCAGGAACTGAACCCAGGTCTCTCGCACAGCAGGCAAGAACTCTGCCACTGAGCCACCATTGTCTGCCCTGTTTGTTTTTTATTTACCTCTATATATGTTTAAAACTGCATTCATTATCTCCAGCAACTTCTACCTGGGGGCCTTATTCTGCAAGGAGGGAACCCCCAGAGAGCACATGCCCATGCCAGTTATTCTCAGTCACAACAGGCCCAAGACCCATGAAAGGGACGTAGGTCAGTCCCAAAGTGCCCTAGGGAGGAGGCCGAGAAGGACATCAATCTTCCCTACGATGTGTCTCTGATTCTGTGCTTTCCTGCCATACCCAGATAGTACACTTCATTGAACTGTTCCCCACAGGTGTAAGGTGGCACTGTGCCTTTAATTCTCAGCCCATTCCACCCCTATCAGGTGCATTGTTGCTACAAGTTGCAAGCAGTTTTTGGCCAGAGTACAAGGAAAGTATTGCTCAGCTCCCAGACCCTGAAATTAACAGCTGAAAACTGCACTGAACCTTATACCCACTTTATTTGTAGAAGAGCTTCCCCTCAGTATCCTGCTCTCTGACGCACAGAAAAAATTCCACTGTCTCTCAATCAGCCCACTTCTGCCCCTACTGAGTGTGTGGTTGAGACAGAGACTGCCAGATAGTTTTTCAGAAGGATGTTGATAATATTGCTCAGATCTCTGAACCTGGGAACTGAATTCTCTAAACAACACCACAAACTGCACTGACTTGCCACCTCACCATTTGCTTGGTGAAGAGCCACCCTTCAAAAACCTGTTCCTTGCCACACTGAGAAATTACTGTGTCTCTCAGTCAGCATCACTGTCTCCCCTATGGAAGCAGAGTTGAAACAGAGGCTTCCAAATACTTTCTGCCCTAGGCTGTTAAAACCATAAGTGTTCTTTTGGAGAAGGAATAAAACACTCCAAATGTGCTGATCTGAAGCCTGATTTGGAGCCTAACCCTGCTCCTATACTTTTCCTGTGGAACAGCTGCACCTCAGCAAATTTCTCTCCCCTACCCTGAGAAGTTACTGTGTCTCTCAGTCAAATCTGGTTCCTTCTATACTAGGATCAGGGTTGAAACAGATCCTGCAGGGGATTTTCTGTCCAGGGTAGCTTGTAAATTTAGCTGAGCTCAGAACTGGTGCCCAGCAGTCCTAATTTGGTAATCAGAAGCTGCAATTGGTGCCTGTTGGAGTCCCCCCAACCCCACCCTTTTCCTTGGAGAGAGGACTTGTATTTCCAGTCAGGGAATGCACCTGAAGGAGGCAGCTATGCCAGTCAGTGATGGGCACCAGCCTCCACAGCATGGAGAGGTCTATTCACAGCTCTTCACAACAGTTTATCTGTCTCTTCCTTCCACTCCTACTGGATGAAGAGTGGTGTTCTGATCACCAGAGCTCCCTAAACTGTTGTTTCATACAGCTGTCTACTTAATGGCTGACCAGAAGGAGAAACTGAATCCTAGAACTCCCTACTCTGGCATTTTTCTGAGGGACATCCTCATTACAGAAATAGTTTTGCCATATATAGTATTCTTTATTTTTAAAAATATTTTTTGTTGAGAAATCATCACACGTATACATTCCATTCATGGTGTACTATCAGTGGCTCACAGTATCATCACATAGTTGTGTATTCACCACTAAGATCATTTTTGAGAACATTTGCATCACTCCAGAAAAATAAATAAAATGAAAAAACTCATACATACGATACATCTTACCCCTCTTGCTCACTGACCACTAGTATTTCCATCTACCCAATTTATTTTACCCTATGTCCTCCTATTATTTATTTCTTTTTATATCCATATTTTTAACTCATCTGTCCATACCCTGAATAAAAGGAGCATCAGACACAAGGTATCCACAATCACACACTCATATTTTAAAAGCTGTATCTTTATATAATCATCTTCAAGAATCAAGACTACTGGAACACAGCTCAATAGTTTCAGGTACTTTCCTTGAGTCACTCCTACACACCATAAACTAAAAAGGGATATCTGTATAATGCATAAGAATAACCTCCAAGATAACCTATCAACTCTGTTTGAAATATTTCAGCCAATGAAACTTTGTTTCATCTCATTTCTCTCTTCCCCCTTTTGGTCAAGAAGGCTTTCTCAATTCCTTGATACCAGGTCACAGCTCATCCTGTGATTTCTGTCCCACATAGCCAGGGAGATTTACACCCCTGAGAGTCATGTCCCATATAAAAGAAGGCATTGAATTCACCTGCTGAGTTGGCTTAGAGAGGCCACATCTGAACAACAAGAGGTTCTCTCGGGTGACTCTTAGGCCTAATTTTAAGTAGGCTTAGCTTATCCTTTGCAGGAATAAGTTTCATATAGGTGAACCAAAGATTGAGGGCTCAGCCTATTGATTTGGTTGTCCCTGCTGCTTGTGAGAATATCAGAAATTCCCTAAATAGGGAGGTAGAATATTTCCTCCTTTTTCTTCAGTTCCCCAAGGGGACTTTGCAAATATTTCTTCATTTACAGCCCAAATTCCTCTGGGATATATTAGGGTATGACACTAACTTGGACAATCCAACAAAATCTCATGGCCTATTCAAGAGTCCCATATATACATATTCTTTTTTTTTTTAACATAACAACATACAAACACAAACACTCTTAACATATGAGCATTCCATTCTTGATATAAAATTAGTAACTCACAATATCATCACATAGTTGTACATTCATCACCATGATCATTTCTTAGAAAATTTGCATCAATTCAGAAAAAGAAAGAAAAAGGAAAAAACTCATACATACCATACTCCTTACCCCTCCCTCTCATTGACTGCCAGTATTTCCATCTACCCAATATATTTTAGCCTTTCCTTCCCCTATTTTTTTCTATATCCCTTACCACTCCCTTTCATTGATCACTAGCATTTCAATCTACTAAATTTATTTTAACATTTGTTCCCCCATTATTTATTTATTTTTAATCCACATGTTTTACTCATCTGTCCATATCTTAGCTAAAAGGAGCATCAGACACAGGTTTTCACAATCAACAAGTCACATTGTAAAAGCAATATCATTATACAATCATCTTCAAGAAACATGGTTACTGGAACACAGCTCTACATTTTCAGGCACTTGCCTCCAGCCTCTCCAATATACCTTGACCAAAAAAGTGACATGTATATAATGCATATGTATATGCATATAATGCAGGATAACCTCTCAACTCTGAAATCTCTCAGCCATTGACACTTTATTTTGTCTCATTTCTCTCTTCCCCCTTTTGGTTAAGGTTTTCTCAATCCCTTGATGTTGAGTCCCAGCTCATTCTAGGATTTCTGTCCCACATTTCCAGGAAGGTTTACACCCCTGGGAGTTTTGTCTCATGTAGAGAGAGGGAGGGCAGTGAGTGTGCTTGTTGTGTTGGCTGAGAGAGAGAGACCACATCTGAGCAACAAAAGAGGTTCTCTCGGGGTGACTCTTAGGCCTAATTTTAAGTAGACTTAGCCTATCCTTTGCAGGGATAAGTTTCATATGAACAAACCCCAAGATTGTGGGCTCAGCCCATTGCTTTTGTTGTCCCTACTACTTGTGAGAATAACAGGAATTCTCCACGTGGGGAAGTTGAATTTCCCCCCTTTCTTGCCATTAGCACAGAAGGACACTTTGTGCACAAGCACATTTCACACTAAGCAATGGAGAATAGAGGGAATGGAGAAAGTTCCAGCAAAGGCATAAGGAAGCTTTCCTAACAGTTCAAATTTGTCCATTTAATTGATTTGGCACTTGTCAACTTAATGCAACCATTTAACTGTTTTCCAGAGTTCTGAGAATGATGTCTTTCGAATGAATTTTACTTGTTGCCTAAGTCCATTGCACAGAACTTGAGTTCTGGAGCATCTCACATCCCCATATTGGTGACACAACACAGTTATTTTTAAAAGATTTTAACAACCAGGAAAATGTCTGTTGTTGGGTTTTTGTTTTTTTTGTTTTTTTGTGTTTTTTTTTTTTTGGTTAGGCTGCTAGAATGTAATATACCACAAATGGACTGACTTTTATAAAGGGGAGTTATAAAATTACAAGTTAGAATTTTAAGGCTGTGAAAATGTCCAAATTAAGGCACCAGAAGAGGTTACATACACTCAAGAAAGATGATGCCACCCAGAACACCTCTGTCAGCTGGGAAGACATGTAGCTGGTGTCTGCTGGTCCCTTGCTTCTGGGTTCAATTGCTTTCAGCCTCTGTCTCCTGTGGGGTTTCCTTACTTAACTTTTCCAGGCTAGGTTTCATCCCTTGGCTTCTCTGGCTCACTCCAAGTTCTGCTTGCTTAGCATCCCATGGAAAGGCACATGGTGATGTCTGCTGGGCTCTGCATCTCCAAACGTTTGGTCTGTGTTGGCACTGAAGATTTTCCAAAATGGTTCCCTCTTACAGTACTCCAGTGAACAATGTATCTTGAATGGGTGGAGAAACATCTCCATGGAAACAAGCTAATCAAACGGTCCCACCCACAATTGGGTGGGTCACAACTCCATGGAAACAACTTAATCAGAAAGATCCCACTCAACAATATGGAATCAGGATTAAAGAACATGACATTTCTGGGTGCACAACGGTTTCAACACAGCACAATATCCTATACATTTACCCACATATTTACCATTTCTGATGTCCTCCACTCATTTGTAAGGATAAAAATTTCAATTTGATGGCCATTTCCATCTGCCTGAATGACCTCTTTTAATATCTCTTGCAGTACAGATCTACTGTTGATTAACAATTTCAGCTTTTTGATGTCTGAAGCAACTATTCTTTGTCCATTTTGAGTGTTATTTTTTCCCTAAGTTTCAAATATTTTCCTCATTGTCTGTGCACTTCAGTACTAAACTTAAGACTTCAGGGTACTTTGTTTCAATCTTTGGAATTCTTTCTCTGTGCACTGTCACCTCTCTGGTTCTCTGTCCTGAGCACTCTGGCTGCCTTGGCCTCCTCAGACTTCCAGTTCCACCAAGGGAGACCATTGGGTATTTTCTGTGTTTACTCATCCTGAAAAAAATTCTCCTGGGTGTAAAATAGGTGACTAACATCCTCACCTCATTTGTTTCTTCTCTTCCAGGCACCACTGTAACACACAGCCAGATGCCCAATATCTGAAAACTGTTTTCATATATTTTATCTGGATTAATTGTTTCTAGCATGAGGATAAATCCAGTCCCTTTATGTCATCTTCTTCAGAAATGGAAGCCAATGATTCATTTGATGTAGTAAATAAATCATGTATTATAATGTATTTAACATGGGTAATTGAATCAGGGATTTAGAATAGATGAAATGCTCATAAATGATAACTGTTTAGTTACATTCTATACTAAGATATTTCCAGCCATCTAAAATATGTCCTAGCCTTTCTCCCTAAATTATGCTATTAGCCACTTCTTATATTTCACTTTCTCCCTCTTGACAAGTTGATTATCCACTGTGGGTTTTGTTAGATTTGGCATCATAAATCAACTTTTGAAATGCCATAATATTAAAGAGATTATTATAAAACGTTTAGTCCCTGACAAATAGTAAGATATCACTACTTGAAGGAAAATGATTCTCAGGTGAAAGATAGTTATGAAGTAGAACGAACTTCTTTCTTGGTCTAGACTTTGGGGAGTCAGAACATCTAGACAAATATCCTGACCTGACATTAAAAGCCTGTGTTAAAAAAAAAAAAAAAAAAGACTGTGCTATGTTGACATCCATATGTTCTCCTTCACACAAAAACATTCTTATATTTGTACATTTGAAAATTTGTACATACAGAAAAAAAAAATACAATCAATGCAAGCTAGGGCTTTGTTCTAGTTTGCTAGCTGCTGGAATGCAATATACCAGAAACAGAATGGCTTTTAAAAGGGGAATTTAATAAGTTTCTAATTTACAGTTCTAAGGCCGAGAAAATGTCCCAATTAAAACAAGTCTATAGATATGTCCAATCAAAGGCATCCAGGGAAAGATACCTTGGTTCAAGAAGGCGATGAAGTTCAGGGTTTCTCTCTCAATTGGGAAGGTACATGGTGAACACAGTCACAGTTTCTCCCTTGGCTGGAAGGGCACATGGTGAACATGGTGTCATCTGCTAGCTTTTTCTCCTGGCTTCCTGTTTCATGAAGCTCCCTGGGAGGCATTTTCCTTCTTCATCTCCAAAGTGCTGGCTGATGGACTGTCTGCTTCATGGTGCTGCAGCATTCTCTGCTCTCTCTGAATCTCCTATTCTCCAAAATGTTTCTTCTTTTTTATGACTTCAGAAACTAACCAAGACCCACCCAATGGGTGGAGACGTGCCTCCCCTAATCCAGCTTGACAACCACTCTTGATTGGGTTACATCTCCAGGGAGATGATCTAATTACATATAGTATTGAATAGGGATTATTCTACATTTATGAAATGGGATTTTGATTAAAACATGGCTTTTCTAGGGTACATACATCCTTTCAAACCAGCACAGGCCTACAGTCAACAGTAACAATGTGATATGCTTCCACTGAATGCAACAAAGGCAGCCTGTCAACACTAAATGTCAATAAGTACGGGATATGGGGGGAGGTATGGGATTTTTTGCAGAAGAAAAGGAAATGTCTTCATATAGATTATGGTGGTGAAGCATGGCCATGTGCTTATACTGGAAACTATAGATTCTTTACTAAGGTTGGGTTGTATGATATGGGAATAAAACTTGAAAAATGAACAGAGAGAAACAAGTGCTGGAGAAAATGTGAAGAAAGTGATGTACCTATTCACTGTTGGGAGGAAAACTGAGAAATGCAGTCCCTCTAGAAGGTATTGTTGTTACACAGGAGGTTAGGAGTGGGGTTGCCCCCCTTGAGGGACTGGGGAGAAAGAAGGAAATATTAAATTTCCCCATCTGGGGAACTCCTGACATTCTCACAAGCAGTGGAGACAACCGATTCAACAGCCTAAGCCCTTGATCTTGGGGCATGCCCCCATGAAACTTATTCCTGCAAAGAAGAACCTAAGCCTACTCATAATTATGTCTAGTAATCACCCCCAGAGAACCTATTTTGTTGATCAGATATGTCCACCCTCTCAATGCAGTGGGGAAGGAGAATTTACTGCCCTACCCCCTGCATGGAACATGAGTCCCTGGAATGAGCCAGGACCCAGCATCATGGGATTGAGAAAGCCTTCTTGACCAAAAGGGGGTTAGAAAGAAATGACAAAAAATTTCAGTGGCTGAGAGATTTCAAATAGAGTCAAGAGCTTATCCTTAGGTTATTCTTATGCATTATATAGATATCCCATTTTAGTTTGTGCTGTATTGGATTGGCTAGAGGGAAGCAATTGAAATTGTTGGATGGTATTCCTGGAACCTTGACTCTTGAAGATGATTGTATAACAAAATACCTTTTACAATGTGACCATATGATGTGAAAACGTTGTCTCTGATGCTCCCTTTATCCAAAACATGGACAGATGAGTAAATAAGGACAAATAAATAAATAATAGGGGTGGATAAGAAATTTTAAAAATTGGGTAGATTGCAATACTGGTGGTCAATGACAGAGGTGACATATGCGAGGTACATTTTCTTCCTTTTTAAATTTCCTTTTCTGGAGTGATGCAGATGTTTTAAAAATGATCACAGTGATGAATATACAACTATATGATGTTATTGTGAGCCACTGAGTGTATACTTCGAAGAATTCTATGTGTGCAAAGATATCTCAATAAAAATATTTTTTAAAAAAATTTTTGCTACTAAAAAGATGAAGCCTGAATATGGAACCATGGCCTTGTTATGTGTTCCTTGTGCAACCAAGTTGGACCTTTATTACATAAAATTACTTATACTGTAATACAGTTTTTACAACCAAATAGTACTGTATATTTTAGAACTGTACAATTTTTGTTCCCTTTTTAAAATTCTTTCAAACTTCTGTGCCATATTTCAGCATCCCTAGAATTGATGAATCTAAAACCTGTGTGGGAACTAGCTTCAGATGACACCCAGGGGACAGAGTTGGAAACAACATATCTTGGCTTACCCACTTGTGTGTGCTGTGCATGATCTGGCCAGTGTAGCATTGTTTTTAATAGCTTGATTCCTTGAACAATACTTGGCAAAACCCCAGCTCAGCCAACAACTAGCTGAATACCCTTGTCACAAATTATTTAACTGTTCTTTTCTCCATTTGGAAGAAACGATAGAAACTAATTCATGTGGATTTAAAAAGTTAAATATTTTATTACGTGTAAAGTACTCAGTTTTTAGTAATACAAAATGATACCTTAAATTCTGTTACTATGGATGATGGCATTTTTGCACAAAGGGTATTATAATAATTGTTGGGCTCTTGGAAATTAAGAAAGATCCCCAGTCACCCTACTTGCATGAGGGTCAGGGCTTCTATGGAGAAACTGACAAAAGGCAGTGCAGCCAGTTGTCATGGTCTGGGAAACATGGAAAATGTAATGCCAATCAACAGAAATATACAAATCCCACAAATGTAGTCACCAGCAATAAACTTTTTTCTTAAGGTAGGATATGCTCCATATATATTGAATGGCAGTCTGAATGAACATGCTAATGAAAAAAGCAGCATGAGACCACAATTTAATTGGGGACGGTCTATATATTAAGAGGATGTAAGCTATGGGACAGGTCAACGCTGCTCAGTACATCCGTTGGATGGCCAAGGGATGAAGTTTTAAACTTCATCTCTATTTTTTTTAAACTTTTTTTATTAATTAAAAAAATTAACAAAAAACATTAAGATATCATTCCATTCTACATATACAATCAGTAATTCTTAATATTATCACATAGTTGCATATTCATTTCTTAGAACATTTGCATCGATTTAGAAAAAGAAATAAAGACAACAGAAAAAGAAATAAAACGATAATAGAGAAAAAAAGATTATACATACCATACCCCTTACCCCTCACTTTCATTTACCACTAGCATTTCAAACTGACTTTACTTTAACATTTGTTCCCCCTATTATTTATTTTTATTCCATATGTTCTACTCTTCTGTTGATATAGTAGCTAAAAGGAGCATCAGACACAAGGTTTTCACATTCACAGTCTCATTTCATCATCAAGAAACATGGCTACTGGAACACAGCTCTACATTTTCAGGCAGTTCCCTCCAGCCTCTCTGCTACGTCTTGAACAACAAGGTGATATCTACTTAATGCATAAGAATAACCTCCAGGATAACCTCTCGACTCTGTTTGGAATCTCACAGCCATTGACACTTAGTCTCATTCACTCTTCCCTCTTTGGTCGAGAAGGTTCTCTCAATCCCTTGATGTTAATTCTCAGCTCATTCTAGGGTTTTTCTCAGTCCCTTGATGCTGATTCTTTCATCTCTATTTTGATTGCTGGTTTTCAGTTACCCATACTTTAATGAACGCCAGGACTATTGTTCTTGTACTTTATAATTACAAGTTTATTCTTAGCCTGTTCCATCTTAACGTGGAAAATACTTACCCCTTAGTCCCTTGATCCTTGTCAATACCAGACCAAGATTCAGCCCACATTTCCCCTGCCACACACTCTCATTTGATGAGGCTATCATTCAGCCAAGTGTCTAATGAAAATAGAAGCTTAGTTTTAGGATTTGAGCTCAGTGTAAAAACCCAGGTGCATGCACCACTGGGGTAGGTTGAATTCTGTAGCCCAGAAAAAAGTTCTTAATCCACACCTCTGGGCGTGAACCAATTGTAAATTGGACCTGTTGAAGGTGGCATTTTAAAAGTATAACCCAACTAAATAGTGTTGTAGTTTAATTCTATTAATGGAGGCTTTATAAAAAGCCATGTGGAGAAGCTACATGGGAATCAATGGAACCTAAGAGAAAGAAGAGAGACAAAAACATAGCCAGGTGATGGAAAGTCACCAGTATCCAGCTCCAGAATGCCATGGTCTTCAGGAAGAAAGAACTGTCTTGCTGATATCTAAATATTAGACTTTTCCTAGGCCACAACCCATGAGCCATTAAATTTGCATTGTTAAATAGAGAATTTTTTTTGGTATTTGTGGCAGTAGCTGGAATTGAATATAACCTATTCTCATCTGAAGGCTCACTCAAATGGCTGAGTTTCCTCAAAGTGCTCAGTTGTCCTCTAAACCCTCCAATGTCTTGCTAGGGTTCCGATATCTCTCACATATGTCTTCCCCGGCACTTGCTCAGATTAATATTTGCAGTGGGTAATGTGACAACTCAGTTGCTTTTTGTTTCATCCCAAATCTAATATAGGCTCTGAAACTGCATTTTAATTGTAAGGCATTTACATATTGTGTCCAATCTACAGCCTCTCAGTGCTGCTGTTTCCTGCTGCTTAGACTTCTTGCTTTGGTGGCTGTTTTCCTTCTTCTGGGGAGATTTCTGCTCACTCTACAGGTAATATGAGAAATACTGACATTAAAGCTATATTATGCCTTATACACTGAAAACTGTAATTTCAAGAATGTAGGCACAACCTGCATTTTCTTGAGAGCTTCAAAACAGGATTATTTGTGAAAATGGATAAAGGATATAGAAAGGGAAGGATTTCAATGGCTGCTAGCCATCTCATATAATGCAGGAAAAAAACCTCATACAAGCTTTCCCACATTAAATTTTTACACATTCTACTGCATTTATTGAATATAGTTTGTCAGTTGTATATTGAAGTAAAAATTGCACATCATATGCACATAAAATTTCACAAGAAAAATACATCAATTGTATGGCACAATCTTGAATATAATCAAGTCAATAATATATCCTGAGAAATCCACTGAGGACTAAGATTGTGTTCCTCCTTGGAGTTCCAGAGATGCTAGGACTTTTGCATTTATGAGAATGTAAAACAATACTTATATGGATTGTCTATTTTCTGAAGGATTATAAATATACTAAATGGAGACATATAGACTATTCTTCCAGCAACTCAGGCTAGACACTTGCAAGAAGGAAATTGTAATCCTCAGGCCGCTCAGGAGATTCTCAATTAGATTTTTTTAAAAAGAATTATGATTAGCAAGTACATTTGTTCTACTTGCTTGCTATCTTGTAATATTTTTTACTCTGAACAGGGCAGTAGAAGGAAAACTAGCTAGCTTTTGCTGCAACCCATAAATCAACACTGTGCTTGGGAAAAGAAACATCAACCTAGCACCTAGAATGCAAGGATAAATGGGGCAGGTTCCCTTTGTGGGGGTGTCTGGAGATAGAACACATCTCTTTGCAGATAATAGCATGCTAGTTCTTTCCTTACCCGTTTGCTCAGAGCATATGTAGACATTCACTGGAGAGTCCTTGGCTATGTATATGCATTTTATGACACTTTCCCATTCCCAAGGCTGTACATGTTCCCAACAGGGAGGGAGGAATGTCCCTTACTGATAACACATAGGAAGGGCATGCCTGTAGACGATCACTATGTGGCTTCAGAGGGGACCTTCTGCCCATCAGGAACTGATACCCACTGGTAAAGCTGATTTTGCTTTCTCTCTTCTCTATGTCATTAAGAAGTGTTCCATGCACTGCCTCAGTAAGTTGAGTCTTTTTGGGAAACCCAAATAGGCTGACAGTCCTTAGGTAGGACTCCTGACCTGGAGGTGGTAATAGTTGCCTTTTCTCCCAAGTTTGGTGAAGTAAGATCACCAATTACACACTCCATGGCTGGTGGAGGCATAAAGGTTCTTCAGCTCTGTAATCCTGGAATTGCTTTAGTAACTTGGGGTATGACAGGCTGACCGAGTATTTACCTCTTCTAGTTCCAACAGGAAAAATGGGACATGAGAAACCCTCCTGTTAATAAGAATGAACTAGTGTGATGGCTGAGGATGGAGATGTGTTAAATAGGTCTTAGGAAGAGTAGGAAAACTTTATTCTGGCTCCGGTTGCACACACTCACACCAATAGCATCCACCACGTTTCAAGAATCTCAAATGTCTCTTAAGAAGAATCTGAAGGTCTTATGCAGAGAGCTCCATCCAGTCCAGGTTGTTTATGGGACCTATATATCAGATTTCAATAAATTCAAAATCACTGATGGCATTAGTGAAATTGAAACTATAAAAATGAGATTTTTTATAAATACAGAAATTAGACAGATATGGACAAAATCAAGGGAGTATCATGTGGCTTAGTGCCTCTGTTCACTAAAGGGCCACTGCAATGTCAGATGTTGTGAACTATATGGAACAGCCTGGGGAAATTAACTACTGAGTCCCTGCTAAAACATACTTTTGCCCACACCAAACAGCACAACCAGGACAGAGGCAGAGTTAATCCCATGCCACATTTTGCCCAGGTTGCTTGGAGCATGATAGTGTTCCAAACTCAGGAGAACTTCTGAACAAAATTCCTGCGGAAAACTATTCCTGAAGACAAAATTGCCATTCAGTTAAGGTGACAGTCATAGCTAAATGATTCCACCCTGATCAGGATATGAATGTGATTTTGGACTCAACTACACTGGAGGCATTCATGAGACATGGGCCTCTCCAGTGGAAAACACCTCTTCCCCTCTTGTTGTCTCTGGGGTTCATGGTGGTCAAAGTGGAGGAAAATATCCAACACACCATATCATGTAGTGCAGCATGAGCATGGAGGCAGACTTGGTTGGATAGAAGTCAGACAATGAGAAGATTATTTCAAAGGGCCAAACAAACAGAAACTGACATTATCTATCCAGGAGAACACTGCTAATGCCAATGCTACAAGGAGGGAGTCCTTCTGAGTCAGAGGTTAAGGCCCTCATAGGAGTTATAAAGAGCAGGACAAAGATAGCTGGCAAGACTGGAAAGATTGAGAATACCGCACAGCTTCCCTTTGAGTCCTCAGATGGTGTAGAAAGTTTGCTAAGTCCTCCCTGTGCCCCAACAAGGACAGGGAGAAAGACAATTTCAATTGTGAGCATAATGATTTACATAGGGAGTATGATTTTCCTTGCCATTATTCCACTATTACTCCCTTTGTAAAGAAAAAGTAATGGTGCAGTCATGGTCTCAGTCCCACCAGTAAGTCATCTCTATGCATTTTTAGGGTGGAAGTGCTAAAAGTAAGAGATGCAAACCATCAGGTGGCTGCTTGCAGCATGGAATACCACCATTGCTTGAGAGAATATGATCTCACAAGAAAAAATTCAAGCCACATCCATAAGATGATATGTCTGCTCTCTTTTGCCACTTGAAATATCCAAGCCTTGCTGGGTTATTCAACAAAATCAGCATTGCTGTACAAATGAAAAAAAAAAAAAAAAAGGAAATTACCCCAATGTATCAGGATATACTGCATACAGGACTGTTAAGAACCATGCTGTCACCATTTAATAGACTAGTCTGGCCCCTTTAAAAGATATCAGGAGCCTTGAGGTTAACACATCAAAAATAATAAAATGCTAACATACTGCCTTTGGTCCCTGCTTTACTTAACATGCTGCTTTTCACCTGACTAGTACCTTTTGCTCAATCCCTTTGTTGGACAAAAATTAAGATCAATTTGCATTCATGTGGAATGGCCTACAGTATAAGTCTGATCTGCTTCCTCAGGGATATTTCAATTACTATGCATTATAATCCTAGTGGGTGGGGTAGATTTGCAACACGAACAGTTACCCCAAAAAGTATTTGTCGTCTACTAAATTGATGGGATCCTCACAGAACGCTCCACTGAATAACTGGTTGAACATGTCCTACATATGGTCTTTATTTGATAGTGTAACATCTATACGGTAGACAATCATCCCTGACAATGTCCAGGGACCAGCCCCATAGGAGCAATTTTTAGAGGCCACTTGTGCTGGTATTTCAGTGTCCTAGGCTACTTAAAATGAAATGAATGAAATGAAATAGGAACTTTATGTTTGGAGTCTAAGAAAATGTCCAAATCAAGGCATCATCAAGGACTTGCTTTCTTCATGAAGACCAGCTGCCAGGTATCCTTGGCTCCTCTGCCACATGGCCAGGCAAGATGACATCTGCTGATCTTTCCTGCCTCTTTAAGGTTTTGTCAATTTCTACTTCTTCCTTCTATGGCTTTGTCTGAATTTCATTGAACTGCAGTGAGAGGATTAAAAACCATTCTGACTGAGGTGGTTAACACCTGAACTGAAGTCTCATCAAAAGATGCCAGTTTAAATGGGTCTACACCACAGGAATAGGTTAGATTTAAAGACATGCTTTCCTGGGATATAAACACCTTTAAATCACCAGAGTTAGGATATTAGAGGAGTACACTAAGTGAAGTGAAACAGAAGTCTTTATCATAGGCAGCACCCACCACCCAGAGACAGTCCCAACAGCTAAAAGGTATTTTTGGTTACTAGAGAAAACATGTGCCATATCTGAGCATTATTTTGGACCATCTAGTTAAGATCATGCACAATGTGGCCACCTATAAATGTGCTCAATAGCAGGCTCTAGAGGCCGTGCAACATGCAGTGGCACACTCCACCACTGAGGTCAATGGAGCTTACCGTTCCTATAAAACCGAAGGTCTTAATGACTCCTACCTACAGAGATGGGAGTCTATGGCAAGAATAAAGTGCTACTGCAGTGTACTGGTCCTTGGGTTTCAGACACGAAAACTATCCAAAAGGGCCAATAAATACCACACCCCTTCAAATGGCAGCTTTTAGCCTGTTATTGGGAGCTAAGGACTTAACAATGATGTACCCTCAGTGACTCTGAGGCCAGAACTGCCCATCATCACATGGATATTCAGTAATTCTACTAAAAAGGACATATTCAACAAAGTTCCGGAAATGGTATACCCAAGAACAAGCGTCAGCAGGACCTTAGGAAGTTAAGTCCACACTAAACCAAGTTTTATTTTGTTGTATGGGGCTAAACAGCCCACTGGCTATGGACCTGCTTTTCCCTTAGCCGCATGGGATAGTCTAATGATGGTATGGTTTGGTTCACAGATCAAACTGCAATTCAAAGCAGATGAAGTCCATTTGCCTACTGTGGCAATCTGTTCATAAAATGACCATCTTTTGACTGAGGCTGGATGAGGGTGTTCTGTCCAATCAGTTGAACTCCATGTGGTGGTGATGACTATGTAGGCTACCACAACTGCTACATACTTACAAATATGTGGGATCATGCAATCAATTCATATTGTCCAGCAAATCAATGACTGGAGTATAAGAAACTTCTCCAAGTGGGCACAGGGCCTATATCAAGAGCTTGTGAGGTATGAAGTGACCAATTTGTCACCACTGTTGATACTGATTGCAAAAGGCCAACTGAAGCAGAATACAAATGGAAATTCCATGTTGACCAATTATGTACCAAAAAGATTGCCATGACTGGATGCTGGATCCACCAGAGCAGGAAACAGAAGTCCAACTCTGATGCAAGAATGGGTCAAATCATGAGTTACATTAGAAGAGGTAGAGGCCAAAACACAGCAAAACCATGACACCTGAAAACAAATTCATACAACAAAGCATGATGAGCTCAGCCATATCAGCTGTGGACTAGGCCCTGCATAAGTGTGGGACGTCAACCACATTACATTGCTCACTCCTAGTCATAAGTTCAATGATGTCTCATCACTTTAGACAGTTCCATGCACCATGTGGATGCTCATACCACCACTGCAGCCTTGGAGAAACACAGAGGCTATGTGATCTGATATACAGGACTCCAATCAGATAGACTAATCTCATTAACATTCATTCAGCCTAGAAATATGTGCTCCCATTGCATGATATTGGCATTTCATCTACCCTATGAGCTCCAAGCAAATGGGGCAAGAGAACACTGGAAAAGATGATTCAAGTACCAACTACACAAGGGCCTTAAAAAAGAATAACTTATTGGGTAGTACCCCTGTAGTTAAAGCCACTTGGATATCGAACACTACATTCCAGTGGAAGGGGAACAAAACAACGTGTCACACAGAAAGAGCAGCCATGGGTGTTAGATCACAAAATTCCCAGATACTGCCAAGCACTATTCCTTTGAAAGGCAACTTCTGAGGTGCTATTAGGCCTTTGTGGAAATTGAAAGGACTACCAAGAGATTACCAACATTACCAAGGTCCTCCTGAGACTAGAAATCCCAGATATGCAGGGTTCTGAATAATAAGAATGTTAACCTAGGCAGTGCTCAAAGACAGAGTGTTATCAAATGGAATTGGTAAATTGAGTACTATACTTCCACAGGTCCACAGAAGTGACATACTTGCATGAGGTTGGCAGAGGTGCCCCAAAACAATGATCCTGTTGCAATACCAGAAGGCCCTTTATTCCAATCACTGAAGTCTAGAAGGAGCCAGATTCATGGATGTGCCAAATGTACTAATTATGAATGGCCCTAATTATCCTGGAATACTTAGACCTAAGCACCCTCTCATTCATGTTTACTGCTTCTTGGGGGGGAAGTCATCACCAATGGTTTACCAGGCTGGTCAGGTACATTGTCAAAATGCAATAGGAGTATCAAATGTGTGGCAAAGAGACCTTTGGAAACAACTGGTGGTGTGGAAAGGCATCACTTATGTCACTCATGTTGATGCATAAGACAAAGGTACTATTATGAAGATCTTTGGAATGACATAGTAAATGAAGAAGACTAAACCTGCTTTTCACATCCAATGAGACTTCTGGTGGGAGAATGGCTGAGGATGATCCTTGCCTGGAAGACGAGAATAATGGACTTAACCTTACTAACATTCATGAAATAGCTGAATTTCCCATGACTACTCCCACTGCTGAGTGGATTCACCACTATTTCAGCTTGCTAAAGCTGCTGGAGTGCAATATTCTAAAAATGGATTGGCTTTTTTTTTTTTTTTTTGGCATGGGCAGGCACTGGGAGTCAAACCCAGGTCTCCAGCATGGCAGGCGAGAATTCTGCCACTGAGCCACCGTCACACTGCCCTGGATCTTTTCTTTTTTTTTTACATGGCCAGGCACTGAGAACCAAACTCGGGTCTCCAGTATGGCAGGCAAGAACTCTGCCACTGAGCCACTGTTGCTCTCTGGCTTGACTTTTAAAAAGGCAATTTAGGATGTTAAAAATTTACAGTCTAAGGACATAACATTTCTGAATTAAGGCATCAACAAGATAAGTGGACTCTGAAGAAAGGCTGCTGGTATCTGAAACACCTGTCAGCTGGGAAGGCACATGGCTGACATCTGCTGGCCTTTGCAACCAGTTCACTACTTTCTGCTTCTGATTCCAGTGGTTTTCTCTCTGTATCCTGTGGGGCTTAGAGTCTCAAGGCATTTCTCTCTCCAGGTTTCTGTCTCCCTCAGAAATATCCTTCTCTTTAAGGACTCGTTAGTGGATTAAGACCCACCTTGAACGGACAAGGTCACATCTCCATAGAAACAACCTAATCAAAATTTCCCACTCACAACAGATCTGCACCCACAAATTTGGATTAAAAAAGAAAATGGCTTTTCTGGGTTTCTAACAATTTCATGCCAATACAACTGCAAACTAGATATGGAAATTCAGACACCAGGAAAGTATGGGTCAAGGAACACAGAATATCTCTCACTAAATTTCCAGTGTAAAGAAATTGAATTTTAGTTTTACTTTTGACTTGTGACATTCCTAAATTTACTAATGACCTCTAGTATTTTCAAATATTTAATAGTGGTTTCTATATACCCAACCATGTCATCTGCAGACAAAAGTACTTTTTTTTAAAAAAAAATTTTTATTAATTAAAAAAATTAACAAAAAACATTAAGATATCATTCCATTCTACATATACAATCAGTAGTTCTTAATATTATCACATAGTTGCATATTCATCCTTTCTTAGAACATTTGCATCGATTTAGAAAAAGAAATAAAAACACAACAGAAAAAGAAATAAAATGATAATAGAGGAAAAAAAGATTATACATACCATACCCCTTACCCCTCGCTTTCA